>CM014278.1:5183713-5215716 GCA_004135705.1 Alloteropsis semialata
GATGGGCCGCGGCTGGGCTGCGCAGCGGGCCGGCCTGGCTGGCTGCCCTGCCTCCACCCCCTGTTTTATTTTTTTTTTTTCTTTTTCTCTTTTTTTTTCATTTAGTAGTCCAATAAATTGCTTAGTTTAGCATTTTTATTCTGTTTTCTTGTGAATAATTGGACTATCTGTTATGTATGATTGTTGTAAATATATTGTCCTTGTCATTGTAATATATTTTATGGTTCGTTTATATTTGCAATGTTCATCATACCTTTGTCATGATTAATTTTTGGATTACGTGAATCTCCCGATTGCTTGACTTGAATTTTAAGAAAGTTATTTACAAAATTCAGAAACCATAAATTGATTCACTTTGATATTTTTCATCATAAAATTTGCTACACACAAGATAGTAGAGTCCTAAATGCACTGGCTGCGTTTAATTCCTTGTGAATTATTCTGCCTTGAGACCGTGTTTAGGCAGCAAATCAATTGCCTACTACAAAGATCTACTCTTTGCCTATGACATCGAGATTATCTGTCTTGTGTCTAACAAATTTCATGATGATTTGTTTGTATGGTCTACACTCTCATGTGATTACTACTTTAATCCAAAAATCATGACTAGATATAACTCTATTTAATTTTATATACCGTTTTAATATTACAACATTAGCATGCTGATCTTCATCCATGGTTATCCATGTAGCACTATGGCCACTAAGGAGTTTGATGAACTTGCCTTAGATGGTAGCAATTACCCTACATGGGCTTCCGATATCAAGATAGCGCTTGCATCTCGTAGTCTTTCTGCTACAATTCAAGACCCCCAACCTGGGGTTGCACTTCAGGATAGACATATTAATTCCGCTTTGGGTTTACTACGATTTTATATTCATAAGGATCTCAAATCTGAATACCTTATGATTGATAACCCTCGTGATTTATGGAACTCTCTTAAAGAGAGATATGAACAGCAAAAAGAACTCATTTTGCCTGAGGCAAACCATGAATGGAATCATTTACGTCTCCAAGATTTCAAATCTGTGGCAGACTATAACCATGCTGTTCATAAAATTTGCTCTAAATTGAAGTTTTGCGAGAAAGAGCCATCAGATGCGGATAAAATAGAGAAAACACTATCAACTATGCTCCCATCTGACAGAGTATTGCAACAGCAGTACAGGGCTAAAAATTACCAGGCATATTCTCAGCTTATTCATACATTGACTCAGGCAGAAAAACATGATGAGCTTCTTATGAAGAATCATCATAAGCGCCCTGTTGGTTCGGCGCCCCTACCTGAGGTTCACAATGTACAGAAAAAGACTAAGAATAATAAGTTCAATGGATCATCTCCAAAGAACAAACCTGGTCGACGCAAACACAATAAGAAACAAAGACCCCATTCATACACGTGGAAAAGAGAAAATGCGAGACCCAAAAATGACACTAAGTGTCATAGATGTGGTGATTTCTCGCATTTTGCTAAGAATTGTCGTACTCCAAAGCATTTGATTGCTTTATACCAAAAATCCTTAAAAGCCAATACGCAAGCAGGAGGAACAAGATATGAGACAAATTTCAATCTTGCATCCGAGGTCGTCAAGGACAAAGACTGTTCACACCAAGAATCAAAGGAATAAGTGAACAACAACGCTCTCAACATTGAGGAGAGCCTTCCATCTACGGACAACATGCTCCTAGATTTTGAATCTGGAGATATGTTTGGAGATTTGAAATAATCTCGGTCCTGAACTTGATATCATATTAGATATGTGTTGTAATAATTTAGGTTATATATAGTTCCCTGACTTGTAATTTTAATATGTTTGAGTTTGTACAAATTTGTTTATACTATTGTTTAGTTGTACTAACTCATAATTTTTATAATATCATATCCTTATTTTGATATTTTCTATACCATATGCATTCTTGCATACGTTATATTTAAGCATTTTTATTTTATATAGAAATGACTACTGATATCAATCCAACGGAGGAAGAATTATGCCTTGTAGACTCATGCACTACAAACTCTATACTTAGAGAGATAAAATATTTCCAGACCCTTAAGAAAAAGGAAGGAAATATTATGACCATCGCTGGACGCGATGCGTTAGTAGTTGGTTCCGGACGAGCCACTATTACTCTCCCTATGGGTACACAAATTATAATTGAGGATGCTTTGTTGTATCCTGATTCTACCCGTACCCTTCTAAGTTTAGAGACATCCGTAAGAATGGTTTCCACGTGGAAACACACTACGATAATAAAGAAGAATTTCTTCTCGTTATTAAACTTACGGGATATGGCAAACAAATATGTGAAAAAATTTCTTCACTCCAAACTGGATTGTACTATACTTACATACAGCCCGTAGCACATGTTGCTTACAAGATAATTTTTCAAGATGTCGATACATTCCGAAATTGGCATGATCGACTTGGGCACCCTGGAATAGGGATGATGCGGAAAATTATCGGCAATTCCATAGGTCATGATATGACAAAAACAAAATTTCCCCAAGATAAAGATTTTTGTTGTACTGCTTGTGCAATAGGGAAATTGATTTTAAGACCATCACATCTTAAAATTCGAACTGAGCCACTCAAATTCCTTGAAAGAATTCAAGGAGATATTTGTGGTCCAATCCAACCATCATCGGGACCGTTCAGGTACTTCTTGGTTTTGATAGACGCATCTACTCGATGGTCACACGTGTCCCTTTTATCGACACGCAATCATGCCTTTGCTAAGATAATGGCTCAACTTATCAAGTTGAAAGCACATTACCCTAAACATCGGATTCAATCCATCCGAATGGACAACGCTGCTGAATTCTCATCCCGTGCTTTTAACGATTATTGCATGGCATTAGGAATTCAACTTCAGCATTCTGTCCCATATGTACATACCCAAAATGGTTTGGCTGAGTCATTAATTAAAAGAATTAAGCTCATTGCACGACCTATGCTAATGAATTGCAAATTGCCTACGTCGTGTTGGGGTCACGCAGTTCTGCATGCTGCTGATTTAATACAACTACGACCAACTGCATATCACGAAACCTCCCCATTGCAGTTAGTACGTGGGAATCCTCCAAACATTTCCCATTTGTGTAAATTTGGGTGCGCTGTGTACGTACCCATCTCACCACCCCAGCGAACTTCGATGGGTCCTCATAGGAAATTGGGGATCTACGTGGGTTACTTATCTCCGTCAATCATAAAGTATTTAGAACCTTTAACAGGGGATCTATTCAATGCCCGGTTCGCTGATAGTATTTTTAATGAGGATCACTTCCCGGTATTAGGGGGAGAATTGTACCCAAAAGAATGCCAGGAAATTGATTGGAATGCAACAGGCATTTCATTCTCTGATCCACGTACTATAGAAACTGAACAACAAGTTCAAAGAATTATTGATTTGTAAAATATTGCAAACAATCTGCCAGACGCCTTCTCTGATTATAAAGGCGTTACAAAATCTCTTCATCCTGCAAGGAATGTGCCCGAAAGAGTGGAGGTACCTAATAAAACCACTCAACCCCAAATTGGAAACAAGAGGGGGAGAAGCACTTCCAAGAAGCAAGATGTGATTGCTAATAAGCAAAAGAAGACTGGAAATACAACTCAAATTTCAGTTGAGAGACACTTAAAGGACATACAATGTCTTGTGGATAGATGTGATCCACAATCCAGCTCAACTATGCGCATAAACACTGAGGCTGGAACATCGGAAGTCCCTAGGTCCATCATATTGGGAAATAATGATGAACCTATAAGGGTAGACGAAATTGCTATAAATTTCATAGATACTGGAAAAACTTATGATCGTAAGTCCACAATAGTCGACTGTTATCTCTCTGAACAAATTGCGAATATCCTTCAAACTGATTTGGATCCAAAATCTCTAACGGAATGCAAGAAGCGTCCGGACTGGGATAAGTGGAAGGTAGCAATTGAAACAGAGATTGCCTCGCTTTATAAAAGAAAAGTGTTTTCGGCCGTAATGCCAACACCTCCTGGTATCCTTCCTGTGGGATACAAATGGGTTTTCGTTCGTAAAAGAAATGAAAACAATGAGGTGGTAAGATATAAAGCAAGGCTAGTGGCACAAGGTTTTACGCAAAGACCTGGCGTTGATTTCAACGAAACCTATTCTCCAGTAATGAGTGGAATAACCTTCCGATACTTAATATCACTGGCAGTACAAAATCATCTATCTATGCAGTTGATGGACGTAGTAACCGCATATTTATACGGTACACTGGATTCTGATATATACATGAAAGTTCCTGAAGGAATTAGTATACCAGAAAATAAGGCAAATTGCAGCATGTATTGCATCAAGTTGCAGAAATCGTTATACGGTTTAAAACAGTCTGGCCGAATGTGGTACAATCGGTTAAGTGAATTCCTTATATCATTAGGATTCATAAACAATGATGACTGTCCATGTGTCTTCATTAAGAATTCCTCAAAAGGATTTTGTATCATATCGGTATACGTCGATGATCTTAATATCATTGGCAACGAAGCTGATATTAATGAAGCACGTCATCATTTAAAGACGGAGTTTGAAATGAAGGATTTGGGTCAAACCAAATTTTGCTTAGGATTACAACTTGAGCATTTCCCTTCTGGTATATTTATATACCAATCTGCCTATACACAAAAGATATTAGAGAAGTTCAATATGGACAAGTCATATCCAGCTAAAACTCCCATGGTTGTAAGATCCTTAGACGTTAAGAAGGATCCCTTCAGACCAAAAGATGAGGGAGAAGAGATATTGGGACCACAATTCCCGTATCTTAGTGCCATTGGTGCACTAATGTATCTTGCTAATAGCACCCGACCTGATATTGCATTTGCAGTAAATTTATTAGCAAGGCATAGTGCTGCACCTACTAAACGTCATTGGGTAGGAGTAAAGACGGTATTCAGATACCTCAATGGTACTAAGGATCTTGGATTATTTTATGGTAGAAATCAAGATCCAATTTTGTTAGGATATATAGATGCTGGTTATTTGTCAGATCCCCACAATGGCAGATCTCAAACAGGCTTTGTATTTTTACAAGGAGGAACAGTGATTTCTTGGAAATCTACAAAGCAGACGCTAGTATCTACTTCCACCAATCATTCTGAAATAATAGCTTTATATGAAGCATCACGCGAATGTGTATGGCTTCGCAGAATGATAAACCACATCATACAATCATGTGGTATTGGTGCGATTGATACACCAACAATTATCTTTGAGGATAATTCAGCGTGTGTTACTCAAATGGAATCAGGTTACATTAAGAGTAATATGACTAAGCATATTATCCCAAAGTTATTCTACCCCCATGAACTCCAAAAGAACGGAGAAATTGAGATCTTGCAAACTAAATCATGTGATAATCTCGCAGATTTATTCACAAAATCTCTACCATATTCATCTTTCCACAAATGTGTCGAGGGTATTGGTATGAGAAGACTTAGAGACTTGCAAGAATCAGGGGGAGAAATTCCCTAAATATTATACTCTTTTCTTTATATGAGCTTACTCTAATAAAGTTTTTAATGAGGTAATATTTATAGCATATAGATCTTTGGCCAAATTGTTTTAGACTATGTCTTTGAGAAAGCTTAAAGGGTCTATTGACATTTGGCACTTCACATATATCATGGCGTTTCTCCTTATTTTTCCCACTAGGTTTGAAGGAGTTTTTACGTGGTATATCGCTATATTTTGGTTTTTATTCCCACAGGGTTTTTCCAAAAGATTCAAGACTATGACTGTTGAACGAGCCAAGATACCTATGGAACCAATTGATCAAGGGGAAGTGTTAGGATTAATTAGTAATTAATTAATAATAGGATAGTGATCAATTAGTATCTTGTAACCGCTCCCTACGGCTTCACCGTAGGGAGACGTCCTCTCGTCATTTCTCCGAAGGGATACGTCCCTTCGGCTAATGCCCCTTAGGGTTGTATATATGTACATAGGTGTCAGACATTCACGACGGTTAATTCATTCGACAGTTCGTTCATTTTCTCACGTAACAAGATAGGCCTAGCTGGCTCGACTCTTGTTTTTCTTGTAAAAGAGTAGACCGTTACTATATTCGTTTTTGCAGAAATAATTCTGGTTTGTCATAGTGGTTCCGCGTCATGGGTTCACCCATTTCTCCGAGACCAATCCTAATCCTAACCAAGGATTTCATTTGTTGTTTCCAAGAATCCATATCAACAAGTAGAACTAAGCGTAGTTTAGTTGGTTAGGTTACTTGTGGTGGGAACCTGCCCACACGGGTTTGAGTCTCCGACTCAGCACAGAGGTCATATTTTCCTGGATTTATTCCAGGAATGAACCGGCACTATTCTTTCAATGGTAGGCGACGTGCCCGTCAATAACGAGGCGCCTGAGGTAACTTTGTCAATCTCAAGATCGGAACAGCCGACCCAGTCTCTCGGAGGTGCTCATATGGGTAGGGTTTGCGTGCGTGTATTCATAGAGGCGAGTGTGCGTGCATGTGTGAGCGTCTGCGTCTGTACTGGTCTTTCACAAAAAAAGAATCCATATCAACAAAATATAAAAAGAACCAAAGACAAAAGTCCTTTTTCAATAAACTGTTTTATAGGTTCTCCAAACATTTAACAGGAGATATTATTAAGATGAAACAGATTCATTCTCTCTCTTCTTTACTTTTTTTTTGCCATGTCATCGAGAAAATTTTAGGTGGCATGCTAATTAGCAGTGACCTAAATCCAATCCTAACTCATGGTCTTATATTAGTGTTTCCAAGATATCCACATCACTAAGATGACAATGAATTGGTGTTTAAAATTAGCCCTCTAATACATAATTACATATATAGTTTTATATGCTCCACATATTATTAAACATTGTTACTCATTAGGGGTTCAGAGGTGGTCTCATTTCGATGAAGCCGATCTCTTCCTGTGTTTCAAATTAATACCACATCAACAAAAAATGTTATAAGATGTGCTAACTAATAACAATAAAATCTCACTAAAAGTAGCCTAAGTAAATGCAGTCTAAATTCTAGTATTTTCATTAAGGTGTGAAATCTTTACCTATTTCTAAGCATAATAGTCCATCATATACGCCTTTCAATTGGACTAGCCATGCTTTTATCTTGTCTCCTAACCGAATTAGGAGTGGTCCACCATATACATCTTCCAATCAGACTAGTTATGCTTTATGTCATCTCCTGATCGGATTAGAAAAAACAAATTGCCTAATTTAACTCGTTTAGAAAAGCATGTAGTCTTCGTGCGTAGCAAAACATGAGCAAGATTGCTAGTTACTTTAAAAGATTAAGATGTGAAACTATCTAGGTTTTTTTTTGACCAATTTGTACCCCTTTCAATTTCAATGGTTACGTTTGTGGGGGATGGCTGTGCCTGCTGCCTCCATGTTCGTTGAAATTGAGGTCCGTTTGATAGTGAACCGACACCGATGAGTGAAACTGATACCTTTGGGCGTGTTGAGTCCCCCATTTTGCATAAAATTTATGTATTGGGAACCATATCAGTTTATTTCTTCTCTCTGTGCACGTGGTCTAATGCATAAACTTTTCACCCATCTAAACACCCCTTTTGTTAAGGTATGTTTTCTTAAGCTTGAAGGCTGTTATTTTTAAAAAGCAAAAGGAAAAAATAAAAGAAAGAGAAGAAGAAGGTCCAGACCGGATGGTATAAAAACCAAATGGTGATCGACCATTTGATTTTCTTTTAAAAAATACTACTAAAACATATATTCTCTTTCAGTATATAGGCTTATGCTTATCAACTGTTTATTTTTTTTCTTTTTTATTTCTTAAAAAAATAACTTTTTCTTTGATTGGGGAGCCTATCAATCTCACCGTTGTCCGCAGTAAAACATCCATAATTTCCCCACGGACCGTTGCATCTAGCCACCCGACACGCGGGCCCGCCCAGGTACAAGTGCCCTGTTTGGTTTTCCAGCGCTAGATACTGTTTATAATTTACACACTAATTAAAGATATTAAATAAAAATATTTTACAAAACTAACTTCAAAACACGACGGCACCCGACATTGAAGCGCAAGCGGGCCCACGCGAAAGGACGCACGACGGCAGGAGCCCACCGTGGTCCGTCTCCCACTCGTCGTCCCCGGCCGGCGTCAAGGCGCGCCAGACCTCACCCCACATGTCATCCATGGCCGTCACCGTGCGCGCATAAAACCTTCCTCGACCCGCACGCTATTCTCGCTCCATCTCTCAATTCTCAACTCAACGAAGCCTCCGCCGGCCTCGCCGCCAACTCCTCACTGCCCACTCTCTCCACAATGTCCTCGTCCCCGCCGCATCCAGAGCCAGCTCCGCCCCCGCCGGCGCCGGCGCCGCCCGGGGAGACGGCGTGGGCGCGCGCGCTGCGCAGGCTGCTGCCGCCGGGCGCGCCGCTGCCCGACGAGGACCACCTCGACTACTCCTTCTCTGTCGACCTCCCCGATGCCCCCGCCGCCGCCAGGGACCCGCCGTCCCCTCCCGCCGCCGAGCCGCGCCCCCTCCCGCTCCCGCGCCACCGCCGCCGCATCTCCCGCCTCCTGTTCCGCGCCGCTCCCGCGCCTGCTCCCCCCGGCCGCGCGTCACCCTCGCCGCCCTCCTCCCCGGACACCGCCCCCACACCCACCTCCTTGTCCCCGTCCACCTCGCCGCCGCGCGCTCCGCAGTCCCCTTCGGCGCCTCCTCCTCTCCCTTGGCTCAAGCCGCCGGCTCCGGCCCACGGCGGCGGCGGCGGCAGGCGTCGCGCGTGCGCGAGGTGCGGCAAGGGGGGACGCATGGCGGTGGCAATGGGCATCCTGGGGGACCAGCGCCAAGAGGAGTGCCTGGCCTGCGGCGCGCGCTACTGCGCCGGCTGCGTGCTCCGCGCCATGGGCTCCATGCCAGAGGGCCGCAAGTGCGTCGCCTGCATCGGCGCGCCCGTGACCGACCCGCGCCGCCGGGCAAGGCTGGGCAAGGGGTCCCGGCTGCTCGCGCGGGTGCTCGCGCCGGCGGAGCTAAAACAGGTCATGCGCGCCGAGCGCGGGTGCGCGGCCAACCAGGTGCGGCCGGACGAGGTGGTCGTCAACGGTCGCGGGCTCTTGCAGGTGGAGCTGGACCTTCTGCTCGGTTGTGCCGTGCCTCTGGATCGCCTTATGGCGGGCCGGTACTGGTATGACAAGGACTCCGGATTGTGGGGGAAGGTACTACATTCAGTCTCAAAGTTGCAAACTCCTCTATCTAGGCCGTGTTTAGTTCACCCCAAAACGCAAAAAGTTTTCACCTAGAGAACCGTGTCAGTTCATTTCTTCTTTGTGTGCACGCGACCCAATGCATAAACACTATGCATAACGGGTGCATCTAAACACCCCCCTAATACCATTTTGTTGCAAATTTGGGATTGAACGTCTTGCTACATTAAGGCTAGTGTGTATTGAACTGACCTTTATCAGGTAGAGTCGTAGGTAAGTAGCAATTTCTATTTTTTGATAGGTCAGTATTCTGGAGCTGATAAAATACGCAAAATGAATAGAACAATGGATGGATGGACTCGAAATCTAGGTTGCATTTATTCATACAGGCTGAGTTTTGTGTGGTTCAAGTCCATCTGTGAACCATCATATTGCCCTGAAGTACCATTTAGCAATGACTTGATCTCAAATTCTCAATCCTGTTGTCAGGAAGGTGAGAGGCCTGATAGAATTGTTAGTTCAAAGTTAAGTGTGGGAGGAAAGCTGCGAGTAGACGCTAGCAACGGCACCACACAAGTGTTTCTAAATGGGCGGGAGATCACGAAAACTGAACTCAGGATGCTTAAGGTAATTTTTTTGTCTGCCAGTATATATTCTGTTCATTCTTCAGCATGGTAAATTTTGGCAATTGAATGCTGCAGCTTGTGCTGTGCACTCCAAATTATTATATCTTTAGACGAGAGCTTTAGATAATTCTAGATACTTAGAAGTTAGTTTTTTGACTATTTGGTGAAAAAATGTTGCAGAATCATAGAGTAAGCTATTTTCTGCTGTTAGTGTTGAAGTATAAGTGATTTGCCCACCTTTCCCTATCAACTTAAGGTTTTGAGTTGAACTTGTTGGTGCATGCAATTCAATACGGTATCAGGGCTAGAGGTTTTGAGTTCGAATCTTGGCGGGCGCAATTAAATAAAATATTGCAGCCGACTCCTAGTTTCACATTTGAGGGCTGAGGAAGTCTGCACGTGAGGGTGAGTGTTGAAGTATAAATGAATTGTCCACCTTTCCCTATCAGCTTAAGCTTCTGGTTTAACTGATTGGTGCATGCAACCCAACAGTTAGCTTAGCGTGGTGGTGTTACAATTATATAAACATTTACATTGCTGCAATGACACGAGTACAAGACAAAAGGCTGCAGCTTTCTTTTGGATGGGTTTCCATGTTAGATTTTAAATGTGTTCTACAAACAGAATTATTTTTGAAGTTTTGTTTCGCATTAGTATGTTTCCAATTAGTGGCTTGCTTTTATTCCTATTTTTGAAACTAAGAAGGGAGCTTAAATCTTTTTAGGGGATCATTCATCACCTGTACAAGATCTTGACCAGAGTTTTACTGGCTTTTCATTCAGCTGGCCAGTGTACCGTGCCTGCGAAATACTCATTTCTGGTTATATGATGACGGATCCTATGAGGAGGAGGGACAGAACATTATAAAAGGAAACATTTGGCAAAAGGTAATATATTTCTTTAAAAAGCTGCTTAAAGGTCTGTATGTAAATAAATTGAGTAACTATGATGGATTTTTTTTGTTAGCCAGGCATCGACTCGTCTTATTGCTAACCTTTTTTCGCTGCCAATACCTCCTGGATATTCTCATGGGGTCAAAGGAGATGCTACTGGAGATTCAGGTAGGTTTGTTCCAGATTACCTGCAGCAGAAAAGTGCTCAGAAACTTTTACTGGTTGGTCTAGAAGGCTCTGGATCAAGCACGATCTTCAAGCAGGTTTTTGTTTCTTGCCCATAATGAAGCATGCCTGTATTTAAATCCTTGCCGTTTTCGCGTACAACTTATTGCATATACCAGGGCAAAGTATTTTTCCTGTCAAAATTTGTTCAAAATAACTGCAGGTTCGGATGTAACTTATTTGTGTTTCGTGTCAGCTTGCAAATGTGATTACCTTTAGTATTGATTTAAACACTAAAGTCATTAAAAATTTTCTGTTAGCAAAATACACTTGTGCCAAACTGAATAAAGTAAAATCAAAATGTTCCGTTTGCCCAACACACATGCGCCAAACTTTATTTCTAGGATTCTGTACTTGCGTATTCTTTCAGAATGGGAACGAACGAGTCTAAATGTAGAACATAATGAAGACATGATTTTGAAAAATGGTACATAACAGTGATGAAAGTATGTGACAGGAGCAAAGTTTAAGACACAGACTGACAGTGTAGAGTGTACCTTAGGTTTTCAGTACTAAGATGCCTATGGCTATGAGAATATTAGACCTGTTCAGAAACAAACAGGGTGCAGTGTCTGAAATCGAATAATTAATAGTTTTTCACTCTCCACGTTCACTTCCAAATTGTTCATTGGATAATGGTTAAAATGTTACTTATGCATTTAGCATTTTGGCAGTGCCTATGGTTAATTTGTAGATGAGGAATGGACGAATTCTGTTTATGTGACTGCATATGTGAAATTTTTTCGTGCAGGCAAAGTTTCTATATGGAAGCAAGTTCTCCCCAGGAGAAATACTTGATTTGAAGCTCATGATACAAATTAATATTTACAAATATATAAGCACACTTCTTGAATGGCGAGAATGCTTTGAGGATGAAGCTGTGAAAGAAGACAGAGAACTTTGCACAATTGATAAAACCTCTGGTTAGATATGGTTCAGTTTCTGTGTCTATTCATTTGGGCTAATTGATGACATCATTTGCTAATAACTATTTGATTTTGGAGTCATTTGCCTTAAATGATCTGTAGAATATGATGTTAGTTCAAGGGACAAACCAGAAAAGTGAAGCTGGTAAAATTGGAAAACTACACAAACTTTTCATCGTATTCAGTTGAATATTATAGATTTTTTAATCCTTGTCTATCTGCTCCAATCTTTAAGATTATCCATTGTATTACAGAATTATTTACATTATCCTTTTAGTGTTGTAATAATTTTGTCCTGCATATATAATTAAGGGATCCACATCGTTATAGGCACTTCAATTTTACTGAACAAATCTATGTTTCCACTTCCAGTGCGATCATAAAATGTTATTGAACTAAACATTGAGATTTTGAGATAACCAAAGTCATGCACAAATCATTACAGATTTATTGTATTATTCTATTCCTTGTGTTCTGTGTTTCTGGAACAAAATTAGAAAAATGCGAGTGTTAACAGGTGAATCAGGTGTACCTCAGACCAAGTCATCTCCGTACTCGCTGAATCAAAGACTGATGCAGTTCGCTGACTGGCTATTGGAGATAGTTGCACTGGGTGATCTGGAGGCCTTCTTTCCTGCTGCAACTCGAGAATATGCTCCCATTGTTCAAGAGGTTTGGAAAGATGCTGCTATTCAAGCAACATATAAAAGGAATAATGAGTTCCATTTTCTTCCAGATTCTGCCAGCTATTTTCTGGATAGGGTAAGACTGGCAATTACAATTTGAAAGGCCATTGTAAGATAGTGATATTCACTCTCTCATTATTAACTTTTCTTTATACCATTTGTTATGGGTAATTTACTTTGCTTTCCCAAAGATAACCAAAATTTTAATGCCTCCAGGTTGAACAAAAACAAATATGAGCTGCATATGCACTTAAGTGATGTTTTTTTTTTCCAATCGCTCTGACTGGACATTTTCACCTGTTCGCAGGTGGTTGAAATATCAAGCAATGAATATGAACCAACAGAGACAGATATTTTGTATGCAGAGGGTATCAACCAATGGAATGGCCTATCTTTACTTGAATTCTCACTTGATGACCGATGCCCGTACACTGAATCTTACGTCGACAAGCCTGATGATCCATCCATGCAAACGAAGTAAGCTCGATGAGAACTCAAAGTTGCTGTTTGTTGTTTCGTACTTTGTGATTGTCTGGTCGTTGAACCTAGGGTTCCACGTTTTCATGGTACCATCTTCAACTTTTTCTTTAATGCTTACAGTAACCTGTCCTACCTTTACTTTGCCAGGTATCAGTTAATCCGCATCAATTCTAAAGGACTAAATGGAGGCTTGAGGTGCTTCGAAATGCTAGAGGAGGTGCGGGCCATCATCTTCTGCGTCTCCCTGGCAGACTACGACCAGATGTTGGTGCAGAGCTCAGGAGAGCTCTGCAACAAGATGATCGCCAGCAGAGACATGTTTGAGGAGGTGATCAGCCACCGTTCCTTTGAGGACACCACCTGCGTGCTTCTCCTGAACAAGTATGACAAGTTCGAGGCGAAAATCAACAGTGTGCCCCTATCGGTATGTGACTGGTTCGCTGACTTCAGCCCTGTGAAGCCACACCACACACATCAGTCACTGGCCAGCCACGCATACTACTACATCGCGTTGAAGTTTAAGGACCTGTACTCCTCCATTGGCGACCGGAAGCTCTTCGTGTTCCAGACCAAAGCCCTAGAGCGGAAGACGGTGGACGATGCATTCCGGTACATCAGGGAAGTGCTAAGATGGGACGATGTTAAGAACAGCGATGCCTTCGGCAGCGTTGACGAGTCCTTGTGCAGTTTGGACATGAGCTCGTAGTAGCTTACATTTACTGTGAAGGAAACTTTTTAGCCATGATAAAATTTTACATTATACCCAGGCAGGGAAAAGCTCATTGGGGAAGTTCTACGTTGCAACGTACTTAATTAAAAATATTAAATTTCTAAATTCTACTCGTTTATCTACTTAAAGTTTGCAAAAAATTATCTCTAACTTTAACATTTACATGTGCACGTGGTTATTAATTGAAACCACAATAAAAACCTCCCCGTAGAATCTCTTGGCCGCTCCAGGCAAATGGTTGGGTTGGGCGATATATGAAGGTTGGCCATAGAATTGTGAGCATCGACCAATCTAATCCATATTTGGACCTATCTTGAGAGCTTAGGTAAGTTTTTTTTTTCTTACATATAACTTTCATAACGTTTAGTGTTTGAGGTCCATGTTATACTAGATGGATGACGAAGATGAGGTAGAGAGCAAGCCGACTATAAATTAATCGATCAGTATCAATCAACGACCCCTATGAAATGTTAAATTGGCTTATTCAAACGGTTAAATGAGGGTTCACCTGTAGTTGAATGAGTTATAAGAAAATGTTGAAACATGTGCTGGGTAGGAGGAAACCTATGTGAGGCGGGGAGCAAGCCCGCCAATAATTAACAATTTAACATAAATCAAAGTAACCCGTGAAATGTTAAGTTAGCCTATCAAAATGTTGAATTAGAGTCATATATTGTTGAATTAATTAAAATGTTGAAAGACATCCGCGGTGGGAGGCTCATATATTGTTGAATTAATTAAAATGTTGAAAGACATCCGCGGTGGGAGGCTAGTGGGGCTGTACTGCTGTAGTTAAGTTAGATCTATTGAGCTTTAAAGTTACAATCCTTAACTAGCTACCGGAAACCATAGGATAGGAGCTCGGGAGAGAGAGCTTTGACATTCGAACAATATGGTTGACTATGCTTTTTTTTTAGCTCAACAATGGTTGACTACGTAAAAACGGCTGTTTTATTCACTTAGGAAAAAACAAACTGGCGAATGGTCTTTTGCGAGGCATGCATAAAAATAACATTATAGTCTTTAGGACCGCTATTGGTTGCAAGTTTGAAATATTTTATTTGTAAATAACATTACATTCCTTAGTCAAGGAGATCGGTAGGTTTTGGTGTTTTTCATAGACATCATTTGCACGCTGATTTTGCGGTGATAGTCGTTCATACACTAATCCAGCATTTGACATTCAAAATGACCCAATCTCTAAGTATGTGTTGGACCATGTAAATTTGTAGAAAAAACAACACAAACAGAAGGTTTATCTATGAACTTTGAACATGGATGGATCAAGTACAATGTAGGGAAGCTAGCTACATAGGAGGACGGACAGAGGACCACAAATTAGGTCCATTTTCACCCACATCGCTGCACATCAAAGACCACAAGAAGTCTAGGGTTCCTAGTTCGATCATTTGTCCATAACCAACTTGAAGCAATATCCCCTAGATGTGACCCGCAAATGATTGATGCATTGGATCCATTCGAGCCACCAAAGTGCCGCCACCACCCGATCCACCGCTGCCCACAAGTTTAGGAATAAAGGGAGTCAACTCAGAGCAATAGGGGTGCAAAATTAAGCTCATCAAAGTGCTACGTGTGGATTCTCACATGCCCCTATGCGGATGGGCATGGGCAACTTCACTATTTCACTACTACAGATTGTGTCTTTCCCAAAGGTAGCATCACCGCCGGTTTTGGCTGAACCGCTAGTGAAACATTTTCACCGTCGGCTCTACTTACAGCACCACTTTCACCGCCGGTTTGTAACACGAACCGGTGGTCAAAGTCACTTTCACCACCGGTTTGTAACACAGATTTTTTATTTTTTCTTTTATTTTTTAATATTTTTTGTTGAACTAGCAGCATGTAAGGAGCGACTATAAAATATTTATGGTATAATCGGACTTATGGCATGGACTCTAGAAATTCACGAAGGTTCAACATATTATAAAAAAGGCTAAATATAAAGGACTGCATCCAAAAATTATGAAAATTGGCATGGAGTCTTTTTATAGGCATATAGCCTTCTCATAAAAAATTCAACACATTTTTTGAAAGTTAGACTAAACATTGTTCACAAACACATACATTTCTCACACTCTTGCATATTTCCAAAGGAAAACTTAAGTCTTTCACACGCTATTTCTCACACTCTTGCATATTTCCAAAGGAAAACTTAAGTCTTTCACACGCTAAAACATTATTTTTATTTATATTACATGGAATATTTTTTCACGTGTTATGCTGCAATAACTTGCCATGGAGGAGCTTTGAATTTTTTTGAAATGATTAGCTATTTTTTTATAGATTAAATGAATTTTTAGTACTTATAAATTAATTTTTTGTACATATATTTTATTTTTATATTACTTTTCTAATATTGTTTCTTGAGCTAGGAGCATATAAGAGACAACCACAAAAACTTGCAGTGTGATCGGACTTTAGTTGTGGCCTCTACAAATTTATAAAAATTTAGAGAGGTTAATATAAAATAATTGATTCCTCTATTCAATCACAAGTACTGGTGCGGTGCAGTGGTTAGGTGGATATCGCGCAAAACCAAAGGTCGTGAGTTCAAATCCCATAAAATGCATCAAGTGGAAAAAATAGTGGCTTTAAGGGAGAAGGGTGGCTGGTTCATGGGGTTGTTGGCCTCCCATTTGAATATATTTTTTTTGTATGTTTTGATATTTTTTATGCAATTTTTAATGCAATTTTTTAAATATACAACTTTCACCGCCAGTTCGTAAACCGGTGGTGAAATATTTTCACCTCCGCTTTTTCATTAGCGCTTTGAAAACCGGTGGTGATGACCTTCATTGTAGTAGTGTTTGCCGCCTCCTTCACTAGAGATCCTCACTAGGGCATGTATACCCTTACATCATCATGTGTAATCTCATGGGGGTATTCATCTATATTCATCCAGCAAACTATTAGAGAAACCTAGACATGTAACTACTACACTTATATATTGTTGATCTATGTGTTATGATGGTACTGCATTGATGGATGTTTTATATGTGATCATATAGGTGTTATTTCCGTAGCTATTAACGCTATCTTACTGATATATCATTGTAGTGTGCATTGTTGCTTGTTGGTTAATTATCCCTATGTAGTGATATTGTGCAGGAGGGAAAATGTCCAGCACATGTATAATCCTTGTATAATTTGTTCAGAACAGTACCATATGAGTAGTTAGTTTACAAGTGTCCAGCACATGTATAATCCTTGTATAATTTGTTCAGAACAGTACCATATGAGTAGTTAGTTTACAAGTGATCACTGATATGTGAGATGAACGTTCTCTCAATCTTATTGGCTACCGCTTTAACATTGCTTACTTTATCTACTTTACATTCAGTTCTAAGCTAGACCTTCATAATATACAAACAACCCCTATTTTGTTAGTAAGGTTAGTACATAAACTGAATGATAACATACTTGCTCTAGGAATTAATAAATTTTGGAGCTAGAAGACCATTTAGTTTTTGATAAATTTTGTTGACCTATATCGCTTACTATTTGTGTATATATTATTTTTAGTTTGTGTTTACATATGCCTCTTATCACCCAAAAATATGAAGCAAGAGGAGAAGTCGCTGAGAGATTTCACAAGTGCTTCGTATGATCAAATTTGATTTGTAAAAAAATAGATTAGAGCTTGTTGCCACCAGATATGAATTAAAGCATGGAATTATCACAATGGTGGTAGATAAATTTTCTAGAGGGACAAAGGACATAATGAATTGAGATTGTGCATTGTGCAACACAGTGAAGCTCGAAGGAGTGCCAATTGCTGGCTTCATGTGGAATCTTTTTCCACTTTCTCTTGTGGATGATGTGAAGTGATAATATCCATATGCTTCATTCATGGTGAAAGTTGATAGCGACAACTTTATGAAGTCAGTTTGTGAAATTTTCCCCCCATGGGCCGGATCATCCAATTTAGAAAGCAAATCACTAACCTAGAACAATGAGAAGATGAAGGAATCGAGCAAGGAGGGAATAGTTCAATAAGCTAGTTTAGTAGGGACCAAAAGCTAGGCTTTTCAGGTGATGTGTTTCTACAAACATTTTATTAGGCACCGAATGATCATTTGAGAGAGTTTGAAAGAACACGTACACACTATAAGTTGGGTCCGGTACTAATGATAGGCATTAGTACAGAACCAAAAAGATCCGGTACCAATGCCAAATCGGGGGTCGAAAGCCGTATTCGATGAAAGTCGTATGTACGGACTGAAGCCCCTTTCTCCAGTAGTGCACCGAAGAAGATTTGGTGGATACAACGCTCACATAAGCTACCAGGGTGCTACAAAAAATTAGTAAAAGAGAATAAGCCAAAAGAGATTGGAAAGAGCAAAGCTATGAAGAAGAAATAAGTGAGAGAAAGTCTGAGAATACATGATGGAATTTTCAAAAAAGAAGCAGCAAAGCACGCAGTTGATTACACATTTGACCGTAAATTTCTCAGGAATAAAAGGAGCATATGCAAGGTACTATGCACAATTAAATTTGATAAATAAAGTTCCACAAGTTTTTGTGTACATTTGAGTGTAAATGAAGTAGGACAAAAGATGGCACACCCGGTGGCCTCATGAGTTATAGGGATCATGGAAGTCATGCCTCGGGCATGTGGACGACTTTGATGCATTCCTGTGGGGCGAGCAAGGTTGTGTTTGGTACGTGGGATGGTACGGGATGGAGTGATCCATCCCCATTTTGATATAGTTTTTGTTGGAGGGATCAGAGGATGAGATAGTCCCTAAAAGAGAATATTCTTGTTATATCTGGGATATGCATGGATTCATTGGCAAATAGTGCCGTCGGACCAACTCACCCTCTCTCGATGCCAGACCAACTCGTCCCCTCCCGATGCCGTCTCTTGTCCTAGGAAGCAGGCAGCGACGCAAGGCAGGTGCTACACACTGCATGAAGTGGGGTCCTGTGGCAGAGGCACTCGGCAAAGCCAGGATATGCCGAATGATCTGCTTCTGGTACTCGGCAAAGCAGTGGTTTGCTGAGTGCCCGATAGAAAGCAGTCGGCAAACGGCCGGGCACTCGGCAAACAGGGGGTTTCCGGTAGTGGTACTATGCACATTCATATTTGATAAATAAAATTCCACAACTTCTGTGTACATTTGAGTGTAGATGAAGTAATGACCAGAGATGGCACACCCGGGTGCCCGACCTGATGAGTTACAGGGATCATGGAAGCTAGTCATGCCTCGGGCATGTAGACGGCTTCGATGCATTCTTGTTGGGTGAGCAAGGTTGTGTTGCATGGTTCGTGGGATGGTACGGGATTGAGCGATCCATCCCCATTTTGGTAGTATTATTTGTTTGGAGGGATCGGAGGATGAGGTGGTCCCGGAAAGAGAATATTCTCATTATATCCGGAATGGACTCATCGGCAAATAGTGCCCTCAGACCAACTCGACTCGCCCCATCCCAATGCCGGACCAACTCGTCCCCTTCCGATGCCATCTCTTGTCCCATGACACAGGTGGCGGCGCAAGGCAGATGCTACACGCTGCATGAGCTGAGGTCTGGTGGCACGAGGCAGGTGGGTAGACGAACTGACGAAGAGTGAGCAGCGACAGCGACCATGTGGATGGCCGGCGTAGCATTGCCAGTGGATCTTGAGCCAACCCTCCATGGTGAACCTCTCCTCTTAGCAACTGAGGTGCGGGTCTTGCGGTCTAGTGGGGATGACACCTGTGCCCTGCAACTGACTGAACAAAGACGCCCGTCAATTCTGTCCATCCCATCCCTTCGACTACTGGAAACCAAGATTTCCTTGTGGGTACTGCAATTTCAAGGCTTATTAGGTTGCTAGGAGACTGGTTCTGACCCAAATTGCTCCTCTAGCTAGCTAGTTCAAGGCTTTTGTGGGCTGTTTCTTTTGCTAACATCTACATATGCAAACATTTGGACATTATGTTTGTATGATGTTTATATATCTGTGTAATGATGGGTGTGTCGGCTGGCATTGGAATCTGATTCTAAGTGATGTATGTGGTCTGGCATTTGTAGAAATAAACCAAATATGGTTGTGTTATGGTGGCTATATTCCCTGTCTGCATAACACACCAGTTTATGTACATTTTGCTTCCGACAGGAAAATTCATGTCCTTGACAGAAAAACAAGTTTGTTTTTTTTGACGGTGATGAGGGTTAGAGCAAATCTTATTTCCCTGTCGGGATCACGTAGACAGAAAAACAATATATTTTTCTGACGGTTATGAACCCACAGAATATTTTTTCTCCTGTCAGTCAAAATGTATTTCTGTCAGTGGCGAATCTAGAATTGAGATGGAGGGGGGCTTGTTTCATCTTCTTCCTCCTCTCTTCTCTCTCTCTCTTCTTCTTCCTCCTCTATTTCTTCTTCCTCTTCTTCACTATGGCTAAAAATTCAAGGGGAGGGGNCCCCTGCCCTCCTGCTGGATCCGCCCCCTGTTCTTTGTCGGTATAAAACTATTATCCTATCGGGTGACTGCGACGGAGACAAAACCACAAACCTATCGAAACCAATTTTCTTGTCGGGCTCAAACCGACAGGAAAATTGTTTATGTCGACGACCCGACAGGCATTTTTTTTTCCCTTTCGAGGTAGCCCTGCCGGTATTTTCATGTCGGTTTACCGACAAGGAATTTGATTTCGATTTTCCTGTCGGTAATTTGTATTTCCCTGTAGGTTTTTGCACCGACAGAAATATTCTGGTTTCCAGTAGTGTTCGTCCAGTAAGTAAACTGGAATCATCCGTCAATCCAACCAAACAATTAACAGGTGAAATTGTTCTCTCACCTGGACAGGCGCCGGGACCAAGGGTTCAGCGGCGTTGCGTACATGCTTTTGCTGTCGTGAGAGGCGTGGCCGGCTGAAAAGCGAGAAACGAAGAAGGAGAGTCGCGGCATCTCCTGCATGCGTTGCCAAGAACGTGACGTGGAGCAGTTCCCATTCGCGTGCCGCTCATGCAAGGCTGGGCGAGCCATGCCGGGCTAGGCTATAGCTGGTGCAAAGCTGGCGCCGCGTGTGTGATATGTGAACTTGCCAAAGATGGCATGTTGCTCAGGGGCGAGCTGGCTAGCTGGCCAGGTTGGAGCAAACCGAGGTTTAGATGGCCTCTGCTAGGCGGCTATGCATGGCCTAGTTAGAATACAGGCTTGTGGGCCCGTGTGGAGAGACAGAGCCAATATTTTGAAAGCAAGATTTCTCATTACATGCCATAGAAATGTGGGATGTTACAGCTCTGTAAAACAGCTGGCTCTCGTGCATGTAGAAGAAGAATTGGCAGATGGTCTTTTGTACTGTGAGGCATGCATTAATTACAAAAAATAGCATTATATTATTTTTTATGACTGTCATATATCAGCTGTAAATCCGAACGTTGGATGACTACAAGGGATTAGTAGGAAATTTCGAACAGTGGGCGAATGTGTAAAACAGCTGGCTCCCGGATGGAACAAAAGGAAAACAACTAGCAAAAAGATTTGGCATTCTTGCATGTAATGACAAAAAATGGCAGGATGCATTCTAGTGACCGTTTGTTTGTTTTACACCTTTATAGATCATTGCAGCTAAAGGGGCATGCATTAATTTTTCTTATATATGTATATCTGCCCATCACCCTAGGAGGGAGGGAGAGAGAGAGAGAGAGAGAGAGAGAGAGAGAGAGAGAGAGAGAGAGAGAGAGAGAGAGAGAGAGAGAGAGAGGCTCATATATATGCTAGGTTGCTAGCCAAAGGGTCCTACCGCCCTTAGGTCATGGCTTCATCACCTGAGAGGACTCGAGATTCAAGCAGTAACGACGAGATGCCTTCACCATTATTTTCCCTAGATGACTTCCCAGCGGCTATAGTTGATGCCGGAGATGAGATTATCCCATATGCGGTTCCTATCACAGTGAGCATGGACTCAGCAGTAAGTGGCCCTAAGCCATTAGCGGTGCTTCCGCTGAGAATGATTCCGTTTGGAGGAATAGAGCCTATTACCTATAGCCAAAAGGAACTTGATCGCTTAAGGAGGAAAGGAGAACCAGTTGGCTCAAGAAAACAAGAAGTTTCGATCCCTTTGTGGCTGAAGTCCCATAAATTGTACGTCGAAGGAGACTGGAGAGCTTTTGTTGTGACAAGAAATGGTGGACGCAAGGATTGGGTGAGTGATTTTTGTCAGTAATTTTTATATTTTGATCATATTTCATCAGATATACATACGTAAATCTAGATCTATCTTACTTGAAATTGCATTTTTTTCTCAGATTTAAAGTAAAATTATATATTAGTCCACCTAGGAAAGTAAAGAAGCATGCCTGGAAGCAAAGAAAACATCATTGGGGCCCTCTTTATAGAATCACTCACTGTACAGATGCATATATAAGCGTATACCCCAACGTACATCTGTACAGATGCATAGATAAGGTGTCCATTGAGCAAGGTTTAGGAACCATTTTAACCTATATATAATATGAATCAGGACAGTTTGTTGGTTTGCAGATAGTTTTTGGATTGTTTTCCATGGTACTCTGTGAATAATATATCAAAATGTATATTCGATGCTGGTTAGCCTGTATACTTTCATGAGTAATGATGCGCAAAATCTTGCATCTATTTCAATCTTATTGACAGAATATGTTGTAGGAGATATTTTAACTAGCAAATGAATTGTTTTTATATAGGATAATACATATATTTCAAATTTTGGATTTTTTTTTGTGATAAGCTTGCTCAGATTATAATCTTATATACAGTCATTTTTGAAAGAAAAAAAGTGTTGAGATGCTTATATTTTGTTGTGACGAAATAGAGCGATTTTATTTTTTATGCTCTTTGAAAGCTCATTATGCAATATGCTCAAAGAACAAAGATATAGTATTGTAGCAATTGATCAAGTATGTGCCTTACTTGTAAAAAATTAATTATATGTTGTATCATAGTATTCAAAACGAGTAAATATATTATAGTGAAATGGCTACTGGTGTTATGGTTGATGGTAGTGATAATAGTACATGTGGTTTGAAGCTGTTACAAAATTTTACTTATTGCTTTTTCCTAGTCTATTTTCATTAACTTAACGAAATGTGTATGACTAACTAGATAACTAGCAATGCTTCTCTGTGGGCACTTGTGAAATTGTGCATCCTAGTAAGATGCATCATGAGCCCTGTTTGGTACAGTTCTACAAATTCGTAGAGCTACAGCTAGTCATTCCTGGCTCTAGAAATCTGTAGAGCTAGAACCGTGGGCTGATCGAGCATCTTTTGTTGAGTCACTTTGTTCTTATTTTATATTTAAATCAGAAGTTTAAAATATTTTATTTTATTAAACAAATACCAGCTTCTGCATAGAGCTGGGACTTAGAGCTCTGCCGAACATGCCAATAATCTTAAATTGTGCTTCTTCAAGCCTTTCATTGCCTAATAGATAGCCTAGAGTGGATGCACCCCAATACATTCCCTTCTTAGTATCATACATTAAGAGGCATATTTTTCACATGCATGTTCGATTTCCTTAGGAGTATTACTGGAAATGTAATTCTTGAGTCGGGCAAGGCTTTGAATACATTTCACCAATACAAATTTAGATTGGTGACATCTAGTTAGCTCGCCATTGGTTTTCGTCAAAGCACCCCATAGATGACTTTTCAAAAATAACATTTGGCTTTCATTGCAAGTCAAGACAGTGTTTGTAGTTTATTTCACTTCATATATCTGGATGGAAGTCCAAAAGAGATGACAAAGACTTGACGAACTCCAGCAATTGATAAGTTGTAGAGCTGTATAATGAAAATCATTTTGTGCGCAACTCATATAATACAAACACCATGGAGGCATGATTGACAATGCGGTGTTACATCAGATTTTGTTCTGGTACCTTTTAAGTTCAGGGAAATGTTTTGAGGATAGAGTTCTATCGAACATATTTCTTGGAAGGAAGAACTGACTCGTATGGCATTCAGTTTAAAAAACTGGATGCAAAAATACCCTTTGCTCAAATTCAGATAAGAGCATGTGATTAGTTTGTTGCATCCAATATATTTTAATAATACTTGCAAAGTCCAGTTTGCAATATCTTTCATTATTTCACATAAAACTTTTTGGAGAGATGCAAAGACCTCGCTCCTGAGGTTTCAATTCACTTAGCTAATGTCAAGGGACAGGACAAGATCCTCAAAAGAGGCACTAATTTTGCATGCTCTTTGATGTCGATGTTGCCTTGAAAATATCATAAAAGCTCCACCCTCAATTTTTAAATTCAACGAGCCTTATTTATAGATGAATGCTATTGGTTCTTTATGTTCAAAATTTTCAAGGAATTTGAAAAAAAATGTTCATAACAGTAGATTTCTCACGTAATTATTATATATATATATATATATGTGTGTGTTACGCGGAATGAGTGAATAATGGTTATAGGCATTTGCATAATGAATAGTTTGCAACTGTATATATGCATAGAAAACTCTGTCATTAATTTTTGTTGATTGTACCTAGCAAACTATATTGTAAATTTGACATGGGAATGACTTTGAGCTTTCGTACTTAGGCTGCAGATCATAAGTTCATAACAATAGGTTTGGCCTGGTCCAAAAACATACAATGGGAACTGATATGTGTTTCAACTTACCGTACAAAAGAGTAACCCAGCTCCATAAAGATTTCTAAAGTGTGGTGGTTCTTTGGTGGTTCCCTATTTCATGTTCCAATTATTCTCTTGATGCACACAATGTTATATTAGAAATTCATTTAATGAAGGATGCTCTGTGACGTACTATATATTAGTGAATTATGGAGATATTGCAAAATGCTAATATTGTTGCCATTAACCATGTTTTGATGTGATTATTAGTTTACTTCCATGAAAATGTACTTTCACAAGATATTATAGTTCTATATATCGTGCTTATATACAACAATAAACATTAATGTTGAAATATCGATTGGCTGAATAATGTAATCGGATGGAGTAGCATATATATATTCTTCAGATGATTGATAAAATGTAAAGCATAAAACTAATGCAAAGTAAACTATTTCTGCAGGCTTACGCTCATAGGGAGTACTGCAGGGAGTTCCGATCCTCTATTGACGTGGATATATTCCTGAACTCAAATGGACCGACCACAGGCATTTTCAAAGGAAGAAAGCTTCAAAAGATGGTAGCCAACCTTTCACTAAATTATGCCATGACCATACATGCACTCACCATGTTTTGTGTATTCATTGCAATACATATACTTTCAAACTAAGTTCCAATCTACATGGACATGTGTACTACAATTTTAATTTCGCAAGTGTTAATTAGCGAAAGCTATATACTATAAGAATATCTTCTGCAATTGTGAATATTACTTTAATATATAATGGAGTTATGCATATATATGTATATGCTATTCTATATTTGTTTCCATAAATATATCCTGATTCATTGATGTTTTCTTGTTATACAGAAGACAGTTGGTCCAGATGGTGAAGGTGTTGGTAAGCCCTTGAATCCTAAAATATGCTTTACTTGAGAAACTATTCTAATATATGTGTTTCTTTTGATAGAAATGTGAAAATGCGGTCCACGAACTTTGTTAATTTTGATAGAAATGTGAAAACATTATCTCCTCATGCTACCAAACAAAAAGGACATGTCCACTATGGTTAACACAAAATTTGGTATACAGGAACTAGCAAACCAATGGGGGGAAGATAGGCCGCAAATTGTATCACTGGATCAAATGTTCATCCAATCAGGACTGAGATGGCACAGGACAGAGATGAAAGCATATGGTTTTATACCATGTAATAAACTGCGTACCTTGCCATGCCTTCCTTAAGAACAAAATAAATGCGCATCGTTGGTATGATTATGACTGGTTTTGAGTATGAGCTATATTTTCAAGTTTTGTGTTCTTCAAATTGGATGTAATGTCGTTGCTTTGTAAACATTTAGTGATGTTCTTTGAATGCTATCTTTAGGCAAAATCCGTTCTGTGGAAACTGATATATATAATCAACAGCTCTATCGCCTAAATGATCTAATTTTTCTTCAAGCTGCTCCATGCTTATATATTTTCTATGTCTCACATGTTGATGCGCTTGGTATTGATGACTTATGTTATGGACTACTAGAGTTACTACATAATTAGGACCAGTCAGTGTTCCCCACATGATGTCCAACTACTGGAAGTATCTATGTCATTCTTCAAGCATGGTGATGTGGCATGGCAGGCCAACTTATATAATGAAGGATTTGAGTTCATCATATGATCATCTCTGTTTCTTGTTAAAGTTTTTTTTTCCAGTGGTATATATAGTTTGCCTTCGATCATGGGGGTACTTGATTTGGGTTACCTACATAGTCTAATGCACAGCACTTGATTTGAGTTTCCATTCTTTTAACTTATTAGCAGTTATAGTATATTAAGTTCTTTATTGTCTACAGATGTTCTCTAGTTGCACTGCACACCACTTTACAATATGTCAACAAAAGTACTGGTTCTGTAATTAAGGAATAAGGATATAGAAGTGGCATGCAAAGGCTCGTTTCTGAAGTTCTATGTTTTGGGAGGAACTATTTGAGGTGTCCATCTGTTGCAACGGAATTCAATTAAAAATATTATATTCCCTTTAGCCACTTAAAGTTTTTGCAAGTAATTAACATGCATATGCATATGATTATTAAGGGACGGCAAAACTGCAAGAATATAACTGAGCATAGAACATCCTCCATATGCACATTCATAAGCATACACAAAGCAATGCATGTAACATCCTCATGTAGTAAAGATGAGGCACGGGTTCGGTTTGTGCTGGGCTATATATTTTTGGTGTGGACAGTTTAGCTTACATGTGAAATATAAACACTTGGAAGTTATTTGTAGTCAGTTATGTTTTTTTATAAGTTTGTCTTATACAATGGATTATAAGTTTGAAATCTCTTGTACACATGAGTTTTTAAATTCATTTTCAAAAATGAAAAGATAGCATATATTAAACCTGGAGCTGAAGTGCCTGCCTCGCCATCCCCCAGGGATGGAGCAAGGACAGACTGGGTGAGCAGCAACACACGTCATTCAAGCTAAATGTTTAGGTTAACCCCAATGCATTTATTACGGTATTATGTCTGACTACCACATCAGTGTTCAGATCGTGGGACAAATTTTTTTCACTCTACTTTGACCACTAATTAGGGGTATTAAATAAAGTCAGTTTACAAAACTACCTCCACAACCCCTGGCAAATTCGCGAGATGAATCTAATGAGGCCTTTGACCGCATGATTAGAGGATGATTATTGTAGCATTACTGTAGCAAATCATGGATTAATTAGGCTCGCTAGATTCGTCACGCAAAGTTGCACTCATCTGTGAAAAGGTTTTGTAAATAGACTTCATTTAGTACTCCATGCATGCAAGATTTTTTGGGGACAATTTTTTGACCCAGTCCATCTGAACACGGCCAAATTTCATTATTTGGTGCGTTCAGACTATACCTTCAATGCAGAGTATCATGCACGTTGTTGTTACTTAGTAGCAGTCATGATAGTTATTTGATATGAGGTTGTGTCTATGTAAGTGGATCTTGAATATTAGATGTTTTCCCCAAACATAAGATCTCATGCCAAATCTGAATCATGTGCAAGATACAAGTCCTTCTTGCTTTTATTTTAATCCTTTGCCACATTACCAAAAAATATCTACAAGGCATCTAATCAATACACATGATACTACTACTTGATCCTACCTATTGAAATTCGAATTAGTCATCAAATCACTATCTACTGGATGAGCAATATAATAGCAATGCTGGCACTACTAGAAAAACTACCATCGGTACCGGGTGGGAATTCCTTTTAGTACCGTACTCCTGCCCGATAGTGGGAATTCCTTTTAGTACCGTACTCCTGCCCGATAGTAGGATTCCGGTACTAAAAGGCGTTCTTTGGTACGGGGTATTCACTACCGGAAATCCTCTCTTTGCCGAGTGTCAAGCTCTTTGCCGAGTGCAATTTTTCGGGCACTCGGCAAAGATTTCTTTGCCGAGTGCATTTCAAAAAACTCTCGGCGAAAATAAAACACTCGGCAAAAAATTTCTTTGCCGAGTGCATTTCAAAATACAGTCGGCAAAGAAAATATTTGCCGAGTGTCAAAAAAATACACTCGGCAAAGATTTCTTTGCCGAGTGTTTTTCGAAATGCACTCGGCAAAGAAATTCTTTGCCGAGTGTTTTTTTTTTACACTCGGCAAAGCCATAATTAAAACCACATTTTGAAGTAGTAAATCAATTCAAATCAAAAAATTTTGAACTACAAAGTTGTATAACTTCTCAAGATGTACAACTTTTAGTTTGGTCATTTCTTCATTCGACAAATTCATATGAATATTGTTCACAAAATCTATAACTCCCGTAGAGTTTCCTGAAACTATAAGAGAGATCTATAAGATTTGTAAACAATGTTACTCTCACTACATCGGATGAAGAAATGACATATATCAAAGTTATAGATCTTCATAAGTTATACAACTTTGTAGTTTAAAACTTTTTAATTTGAATTTGTTTTGCTAATGAAAAGTACGTTTGTAGTTCTCAAAATTTGAAATTTGAGTTTTTTCAAACGACCTCAGATGAAGAAACATTCAAAATAAGAGTTGTAGATCACAAAAAGTTACGAAACTTTGTAGTTGACAATTTTTTTATTTGAAATCATCTTGTCAACGATAGCTAAGTTTGAATGTTCTCAAATTTGAAATTCAAATTTTGTAAACGACCTCGGATGGAGAAACTACCAAAATAAGACTTGTAGATTTCAAAAAGTTATGAAAGTTTGTAGTTGACAACTTTTTAATTTGAAATCATTTAGGGCCTCAAACAAGCAATTTACACTCGGTTTAGTATAATATGGTAGGAATCAGAAGAGTTTCTAACCACAAGTGAGAGTGTGGTGCAGTGGTAGAGGAGGTCACGCGTGAGGGAGAGGTCACGAGTTCGAATCCCGCTAACCGCGTAGCGCGCGAATTTTCCGCGAAAAATGGCGCGCCTTGCCGTATTTGAATAAATTTTTTTGCTATTTGTTTTCGGTTTTTTTGTGCTCAGGAAATCGAGTTCGCCGTGGGCTAAAGCAGGCACTCGGCAAACCTTTGCCGTGTGCTCGATGGAAAGCACTCGGCAAAGGCCCCTTTGCCGGCTCGGCTTTGCCGTGTGGCCTTTGCCGAGTGCTGCACACGGCAAAGGTTTCGCCGAGAGTAATAGTGCCTTTGCCGTGTGCTCCTGGCACACGGCAAAGAGCCGGATTCCGGTAGTGATTTTTGTCGTCTGGTGCTAAAGAAATTTTGGAAAAAAATGACCAGCCCTGGCCCTCTCTCTCTCTCCTCGCCTCTCTCTCTCTCTCTCTTTCTCTCTTCTCAATTTTTCTCATCTCTTTCTCCTCAGTTCTAACTTCTTTCTTCTCCAACAAAAAGAGAGATTCTAACACAATATGAACAGAACAAGAATCACATAATTTTCCCCAAGGATTTGAACAGAGCAAGATTCAACATAGTATGAACATAACAAGATTCAACACAGTATGGACAAAGCAAGATTCAACACAGTATGGACAAAGCAAGATTCACTTATTTCTTCTCCAGTAATTTTTCCCAAGGATTCAAAACACATCACAAAATCAATCAAAAAATGTATTGTATCTTGCCGAAGCCATCTTGCCGAAGCCAGGCCCACGCATCCACCACAGCCTGGCCAAGGCCGCGCCACTGCCGGACCGGTGTCGCGCCTCTCGCACCACGGCCGGGCTGGGCCGCATCACCCGCAACGCTGCCGGGCCGGCGCCACGCCACCTGTCCACGCCCAACCGCACCGCCTAGGGCCGACCGCCTCCGCATCGCCCCTAGCTCTCTACTCCATCCCTTGTCCTGGAGAAATAGAAGAGAAACATGAGAAGGAAGAAAGAATAATGAGAGGATAAGGAAGGAGGGTGAGAGGATAGGAAGAAGGCAGCTCAGTAGATAAGGGCGGCCGCACAGGACTTAGAATTTTTTGTTGGCTTAGTGGGAGAAGTAAGTACCAGGTGAAAATATCATCTGTTATGGATGTCAATCATCAGTACCAGGTGTTTACTTCACCCGGTACTAAAAATCCTAGTCACAATAGTACCGGGTGTTATTTGCCAATTAGTACCAGTGGTTATTCCACTCAGTATTAAATGTCTTCCACCTTTTGGCCCGATACTTATGTTGGGCTTTAGTACCGGGCAAAAACAATGTCTGATACTAATGTAAAATTGGACCCTGTAACAAAGCCCCTTTCTCCAGTAGTGTGGCTTCTCGATGGCACCACAGTACTTGCTCTGGTCCACACGGTGAAGCATATCAACGGAATCAAGAGTGGTCGCAAGCGAGTCTGTGGGCCTAGATGTGGAACCAAAAAAAAAATCATAACTGGGCAAGGTGCATAGAGATGAATCCTAAGAGTAAATTGAACTTTTTTCACCAAATTACATTATGGAAGTTGATATATTTTAGAGTGGTGCACTTAGCTTAGGGATTGCTCGGCAACCTCAGCCCCTTCATCCCTCCCTCTGGCATACTATGTACGTACCTTACCTACTGAATTAATTTATATTATATGTTTTACTATAAATTTTACCGCGAGCTGTAGTGAGTGAGAGTATATCTCTAATTGATAAAATCTACATATCTATCATTTACAATTTTTTTAAAGTTACATATACATGATTTTATTGCTACTTTGGCACCGTCAAATTCAACTGCACGTTACAGATAGTTCGTATGTAAATTAATACTTTTTACTACATGATTTAATTTTTTCATTATGTATAAAAATTTCTGTTAGCAGCAATTCTACCTGATTCTCACTAGTATAAGCCCTATGTTGGACATATTTTTTTCTTCCATTACATTTCTGAATGCTACAGTAAAAACCTCCCTTTTTCCAGAAAGAATAGGGTCCATATATTTTCCTCTGTTTGTTTTCATCCTTTTCAGGGGCTCTATTTGTTGTTATTTTTAATACTGTAGTTAGCAAAGAAAACTTGTAATTATGTGTACTGTAGTTGGCAGAAAAGCCTTCTAAAAAATTATCTATAACTTTTTATGTGTTCTATAGTTGGCAAAAAAAAACTTGTAAATTTTTGTGTAAATTTTTTATTTTCTATAGTTGGCAAAAAGAACCTTGTAAAATTAAGACCCCTTGTAGTTTGTAGGTCCATTTTTGCTTTAAATGGATGAGCCATTTTTTTATGTTAAATTATTGAACCACGGGCCAGAAAAAGTATGTTGTCTGAAATTTTTCATTGTATTTTTTATGCATTTTCTTCTACATTTTTATGCACTTTTAATTAATTTTGTACATGTGACATGCATTTGCTCATCATACCATGCTACAGTGCTGCCTGTTATATTTAGGTATTCTTTACGCTCTCTTTATCAATATCGTTGATCGTTAGTGAAGGAGGGGGTGGTATTAGTTTGTGAAGTGTGTGTCATTGCTGACTTCGATAGTGTTCTTATGAAATGAATTCTAGAGGCTATACAACCTCTTTGTGTGATCAGTCCATTTGCACCTTGTACAAGCTATATATGCACATGACACTGCTGCATTTTTTTATGTCCATAGGATTCCAATTCAAAATTTCAGTGGGAGTTGATGTTGTCAATCTTACCCCCAGGGTTCATCTGTGCAGGAGGTATGCTGCTTACTGGCAGATCTACTATTAAACACTCTTATAAGTTGCAAGTATTTATAAGTTGTGTGTTTCCTATAACAGTCTTGTGCGTATCCCATTGACGTGAAGGTGTACAACAATCCATGATCCTTCTAAACAAATTACAGTTGATATTTGCTTTCATGAAATTTCAGAATTTATTGTGCCATCAGATTGTGTTATTACAAGAAGAAGAAGTAAAGACTACTAGAAAATGCTCTATCGGTCCACCCACATTGGTACCGGTTGTTTAGGGTCCGGTACCAATGCCCGGGTCCAACGGCTAGAAAAAAGTGTGCACTCATAGGTATCGGTTGGTGGCATCAACCGGTACCAATGGGCTCACATAGGTACCGGTTGTTGTCACCAAACGGTACCTTTGATCCGCGGAGCCTGTACCTATGAGCGTCCCATTGGTACGGGTTGGTGCCACAAATCAGTCCCAATGAGCTCTGCATATATAGCCCCTTCTTCCTTCTCCAGCCCGAGCCATGGCTCATTTCTTCATGCTCCATTGAGCTCCAATTTGGG
>CM014278.1:5221439-5310627 GCA_004135705.1 Alloteropsis semialata
CAAAATTTAGCCTAGGTCAACTAGCCACAAGTTTAGAATCAAAGGTTGATGTCATACTTCATATATCTCTCTAAAAAGACTTAAAGACTTCAAACACTAATCACAATAGGCACACAAAAGGATCTACAAGTTTTTCAAGATCAAATAACAAAGTGCTCTCTTTATAATGTTTAGATCATACAATGTAAAGTTGTGGCATTTATTAGAGCAATGGTACAATGTTACTTGATGATTCGATTAAAGAGCACAATATAGACTATCATAATAAACAAAAAGATCAGGTTGCCTCCCGCAAAGCGCTCCATTTAAAGTCATAGTGCTAGACTTTCTCACCTCGATTATGTTCATGCGAAGCCATGGTCTTTCGTGCGAGAATTCGAAGTATCCATGTAGCTTGATGTTGCCTTTTGTAATCCATCATGATTTGCTTTAAACATCTTCATGTATTGAATGTCGCCGGCTTGTGTCTTCATATGCCAATGCTCTTGGAGGTCTTCATTTTGTTCTAAGCTTCTGAATTTGATCATGTACGCTCAATGAAAGCATTGCCCAAGCTCCTCTTCAATGTTGTCATCGTTATCTCCTCTATCCTGTTCCCATCACGTTGCTCCTGCCTTTTTTTTTATGGATTTTCCCCTATTACTAGAATAGAATATATACCAAAATATACATCTATTCAAAATTTTATAAAATTACCTTTCCAACGAGTGTTCATTCATCTTAAACGGAGTTCAAACGAGAGAGTTATGTCCATTTTATTTTAGCGCTGCATGCTGTCCAGAAAATTTCAGAATGCACGGCCTTCGATGTTTTGATCATAACTGCTTGCGGAAATCTCCGATTGACTTGGTTCTTGATTCGTTGGAACTAGAACTTCATGAGGCTTTTAAATATCAAAAAATATTCTATTTTTTCTTCAGAGGTTGCACAGAATTTTGATGCAAACAGTACCTTCTTGTCAATTGATCCTGAGATGTTGATGATCTTGTTCTTGTGGTCTTTGGAGCGTCGTGTTGTGCATCCTTAGACTTCAAGGTCATCACCATTGATTCATCAGCAAGTAGCATGGTTTCAATGATGAGTCTTCTCCATAGTTCTTGCTTTACCCAAGGTGCTGGGATCATAGGGGGCTCTTGTGCCTTGTGTCGATGATCTGAGCGGTTTCCTTCGTTGATAGTATCACTCAATTAGAAACTTCTTGAGCATCCTACTGGAGAAGATTGGTGGTATCATGGTGCTTCTAATCTCGTTGCCTCCAGTTTTGATCAACTTCAAATCATCATCTTTTGTGCTCAAGAACCTCCAATCATCCCTTGACATCATCATCAGCTTCTCCGTTGTTTGCTGTTGTTTATTCTTCATTGAATTCCTCTTTGTCCAGTGCAGAATATATACCAAACTTCTACTCCATTGTGATGTGCATCAAATTCTGTTTCCAATGAGTACTCATTCACTTCAAACAAACTCTGGATGAAAGTGTTACGCTCATTTTACTCCGGCACTATGTTCTGTCCCGAGTGATTTCAGAACGCGTAGTGTTAAAAGATTTTACCATAACTCCTTGCACCGATCTCCAAAATTTGCGATTTTTATTGCATTGGAAAGAAGACTTGATGGAGTTTCATATTTTCTAATTTTCCTTCATGGTACCTCTCTGATCATAGGTGAAAAACTGGTCACAACAGTAACCTTCCAGAGATGTTGACAATCGGATCTCACGACTTCTTTGGGGCATAATTCATCACCTATAGCTTGGACAAACAAATCTCCAAGAGACATTAGTCTTAAAAATTAATTGACATGGTGACATACCTTGTTTTTCTTCACTAGTTTTTGGTGTGGGCTTGATAGCAGATGATGGGCCACTAACAAAAGTTAGCACCTACTACTAAAGAGCGGATCCTTACGTAGCCATTATCTTGTTTGAGCGAGATTTGGACTTGTCAAAGTCCGGATGTTGAGAACTTCTCAATCGTCTTGTGTCTAGGGTTTTAACTGCATTCATTGGACACAAACAAGAAATGTAGGATATATGCAATAATAAAATTAGGGTTAGTCCAAAAAATTAGATAGATCAACCTAGGGTTCGAGTTGCCGATCCCCGGCAACGGTGCCAGAAAAAGCTTGTTGACGGTCCTTAGACACGCCAATTATGAACCCCAAGCACACAGATCAGTTGTAGCTCTTCCCTTAGAGTATTCTTCCATGGTTTATCAATCCGTGGATCGACAGTGCACTACCTAGGGTTTTTTTATCTAGCTAATGGATCTAATCCCATCATCAGACGTAGATTACATATGAAGGTAAACCAAATAGATATGAGTGAAGTATAGGGTTGATCTCATTCGGAAGTGTAGGCAAAGATAGCATAACCGAGGTTAACGAAGGCCTTATCGTCTCTAGGTACAGCTCTTAGTCAAAAGGTGATCAAAACCATAGATTGCATCTCTACCAAAGGTACGCAAGTCTTCTCTCAAAAAGGAGGCTCGCAAGCGACGTACTTTCCAATGGTCGCTGGCGCGAGGTGCGTGCTAACGCCTATGGTTTCCCAAAGATTTACCTCAAACGCCCACCAAGTGCTCTTTACTCGAAGCTCCTCCTCTTGGTGGCCGTGCAACAACTCCTATTGTACTCACCATTGATCCAATTCAACATCACGTTATCGCTAGAACTTTTCCCTCCAACATGCTGTCACCACACCAGGGTAATCGATGGACTAGCTAGAACGTGCTACTTTAATGTATCCATAAGATATAGACTAATCACCACGATTAGATCTAATCTTACTAAGAACGTACGACGGCCGCACATATGAATATAAAGCATCCAATGAAGTAGACCAAGATTGAGACAACTAGAATAGATATTAGATTGATATCACCATCGTGTGTGTACATACCCCCAATGAATCTTGGGGCTTACTCTTGAGCTCCGTCGTGGCACAACCCCGCAGGGAGGCCATGGCGGCTAGGGTTGGCCTAGGCCATACCCTAGGTACCTTTGAAGACTTGCAGCGACCCTCGTCTCCCTTTGGTGTATGCTCTAGTTTTCGCTGACTTCTGGTGGATTGATCTGCGTGCCTTTGGGTATCGGGGTTATAAATAAACCGAGGAAACCCTAGCTCGAAGGGGAGGCCGAGGCGGCGCAAAAAAAGGCTAGTGGGCCGGCCGGCCTAGGGCCTTTTTAGCCCGTCTCGGTCCCATCTTTCGCGTGTAAGCTTCTAGATCCTCCAGGAATTCAGGTGCCAATGCATGTGGGTATTTGGATGTTGGTTGCTTCGGGATAAGATTGGGTCTTGATAACTTTCCAAATGTCTGCCTGATTCGCCTTGATCTCGAAGTCATCCAACCTTATCTTCAAGTCTTTGCCCTTGCTCATTCTTGGAGGTTGGTTCACCATAGATGAGAGCGAACGAAATCTGAGTCGTATTAGACCTCCATGCTACGCATGACCTTGGTCTTCATCCAAAAGTGCTCATTTATAGCTCAAAAACCTGCGTAAACCAAAATCCTCCAAAAATACATGCATATGCGAAAACGAGGTTATTTCAAGTGCCAAGTGGCGGGTTAGTATATGACTTAGTCCAAAACCACCACCTAAATAGCACTAAAAAGGTGTCACTAGCGAGTGTCAACAAGAGGAATTGGTGGCAGCGGGGACGGCCGGCCCGGCGGTGGGTGCGGGCGCGGGCGATGAACGAGGCGGCGGAGGCGCCGCCGGCTGGGCGGCGGTGGACAGCTGGTGGGAAGGGTCAGCGGCGGGGGTGAGTAGTCACTTGCGTTAGTGGAGGGCGGGGAGGATCGGTGGGTGGGGGGGATGGGGGAGCGGCGTGGCGGTGAGGGCGCCATCGGTCGCGGGCGGAGGTCAAGGCCGGCGGGGGCGGAGGTTTACACGGGGAAGAGAAGGGAAGAAGATTAGGGAAAGGAAGAGGAGAAGAAGAAGATGCTTACCTGGTCCTCTTCGGTCGTTGCTACCCCCCACCGGCGAACGAGCGCTCCTGAACATCCCTGGTCATATGCGGTTGTGCCCAAGTTTATCATGCTATCTCCTTCCAATCGCACTATTCCGAGGGGTTAACAACGGGCTTTGGCGGGTCTTGCTGGCGCGCCAAGTACAAGGGCACCTCGTCGATCCAAATCGTTCCAGGTGGTAGCACCTCCTAGTCGTGGAAAGATGCCTCAAAGAGTCGGCACATCTTGACTGTGAGTGCAGAGGAGTAGCAGAAGAGACCAAATTAGCAAGCTAGTTATTCACAATCATTTCATCGAACACCTTATATGCATGAAACAAAACAGCACCTTAGCATCAATTGTTCAAACAAATTGTTGTCCAACTTCACAATGAGGAATATATTTGCAGCAATAGCTCACTAACACATCAATCCCCATCATCCAATCATCACATATCAAAGAACTCATGTATGCCTCATACGCCGCCAATTATACATATACCATCCAACATGAGAAAATGACACCCAATAACAAGCAAGATAGTGAGCAATCAACACATATAGCAAGATAAATACTGAATCCAGAGTAGAAATCCCTTGCGGGGAAAAACCACGAGCGGCAGCGAGCAAGCATTCCAATATGAAGATGAAGGATACAAGAGGCGGGAACCAACAAGGTTGGGGGGGCTCCAAATCCCCACAAATTTCTCTCTTCTACTGGTAGATTTGGTAGATCAAAATCTCACCCTTTCCTCTCAAACCCTGGCTCTTTCTACCCCTCAAAGAACAAGAACAAACCACACTGGAAGAGATAGGCTTGGGCTCCATTGTGGCTGAAATGGTGATTTTCGGAAAGCCCCTCCAAAGTCACAAAATATTACAAATCAACCCTATTCAGCCTACAACATATATAAGCAATGTTTTGCATAACAAATGAGCTAAAACTAGCTCTCAAATGGTGAAATACAAGCTGAAACCCCACAAATGATGATATTGCATATGTACGTATAGACGGTGTCAATTCGAGTCCTGAGCACGAATCATCTCGATCGGTCTCACATTACCATATGCTGACATATATACGATTACAAAAAAAAATATGCTCGTCGTTTGTTCTTTCTTGTAAAGGAAATTGAACTAGCTGTACGTGCTTCTCTTCAACAAGAAAAGGTTTATAGCCCAAACCCCGTCCAATTAAGGTGTAGCAATTAAAGGCATTTTCGTAGTAAAAACGCTTGGTGACTTTGCTGAAACTTCTGCATGTTTTCTGAGCTCTTTTCTATTCTAGTTCACTACTGCCACAACTACAAGAGAAAATAATACACATCTCTTCCGTTCCGGCTACTAGATAATTAAGGGATAAACATAACAGCATATATAAAATGCATGGCTTTACTACCCGATTCAATTCTTCTAACTCTATTAGCCGTGTTGTACAAAAAAGTTGCACACGCACTAGCATTTGTACCACCGGCCGGCGGTGGCAACTAATCAAACTAACCGTGCTTCAAGTCGCGCCTCCACACCACGCGATTGTGCTGGCTGTTGTGCGCACGGCCGCCCTTGCTCTTGCTGGGTTGGTCGTCTTGGGCGGCGGCGAAGATGACGCAGCCCACGAGCACGCAGGCCGCAATGGCGACGGCTGCGGTGCCCACCGCCGGCAAAGTGGGGATCTCTTCCGGCGCCTCCTCCTCGTCACTCCAGGTCGCCGTCATGAACAACAGCAAGTCCGCCATCGTGATCCCCTGGGTGACGGATTCGAGAGCTCGATGCCGGGCGTAGCGATCCAGCCACCGGACGGTGGCACGGGCGGCCACGCCGGCGAGACGGACGGCCACGCGCAGCGCTGCCATGCAGCCTAGGGCACCGGCCGGCCTGCCCTGGAGCGGTGGAGACAATAATGATTAACTAGACGGGTTTATTAGGTCTCGTAGCTGAATCAACAACTCGACTCGATGCATATTTCTTTCTTTAAAAAAGTTTTATTTTATAACCGTACCAAACCTGCGAGAGGCATCGGACGGACTCGTAGTCCTAATCCGAGAGGCATCGGACTCGTAGTCATATTCTAGTCTCACTATAGGTTTTCAACATAAATAATCTATACTTATACCTACTTTTTTTTTATCTAAAGCACGGAACAAATCCGTTGTATGTTCTGCCGGTTTCTTTTATTGTGTCAAAAACAAAAAGGCGACTCCCAAAAGAAGAGGCAATGCTGCTGGGGTGCGGTCTTTTCTGTACATCAAAAGTTTAGAACGCGGACCCTCATAGACGACTCAGACTACTTTTTTTTTTAAGACCAAGACGACTCGACTACTGTGGACAAGACCAGCCACGAGCAGTGCGAAATCAGAGCTCAGCCAAGCCTATAGATGGCCATATGGACGGCCCGCGGTCTGGCTCGGCTCGGCCCAACCTTTGGTGGCCCGGCCACATGTGCAGGCTGTGCCAGGCCGGCCAATCGGCCATCATGCCTCTTCTATGGCTCAGACCTGACTTTTAACCTGTTTGAATGCGTCAGGCTGGCCCGTTGGCCCGTCAGCCCATCATGTTGTGGGCCCGTCGACCCATCATGCCGTGAGCCATCCATTGGCCCACTGACAAAATAAACATTCAAAAAAATGCAAATTCAAAGTTCTAAAGATTGTTGGATTATAACTTCCCATATTAAAACTTCACAATCATAAGTTCTAACTTCAAATTTTTTGAAAGTTCATCATATATTATTTTAACATGTCATCACGTATCATAGATATTAATATACATCTATGGACATCGGGCCGGAACCGGACCGCTTGTATGAACGGGTCATGCCTCGTGCTGGCCCACATGCCGCCTCCTCGGCCAGGCACAGTCTGATCTAGTTTGGGCGGGCCGGCATGGCCCAATGTGTCGAACTGTGCCTTGCCGTGGGCTGTGCCTTGGGCCGTCCGACTTGGTCCGCCCATTTGGCCATCTATAGCCAAGCCTCACACGTGCTTAGCTAGCGTAGCAGGTTGAGGAAGGCTGCAGCCCACCCACATGTACCCACATGGCCTGGCAGCGGCCTCTGCCACTGCTTGGAGTGCACGTGCATGGGCCGCTTGGCCGCTGCATGTAAAAACCAGCTAGCTACCTGTTTGATGATATGCTCGATGAAGACCCGCGTGGGTACATGCTTATGGGTAGGAGGTCCAAAATGAAACAGCTAACAATGCAACATATGGCATTGAATTTTGGAATATCTTTTTTTAAGAACGTATTTGACATGTATTTTTCATAAAAAAAAAGAAGTTTATAAATAAAGTTTACATGAAAAAAGCAGCAACCACAGCAACAACGACAAGGAGAAGAAGAACACAGTACATAGACAATAGACAAAAGAGAGAACAATGAGGACCTACAACCTAGGCTCCAGCACTCCGTCTTGGAAAAGGGCGAACCTCAGGTCCCGAAACCTGGCCACCGACTAGATGCGCGCGACTTCCAAAATGCTCAATCCAACAGCTTGGCGATCAATCCCATCACCGTATTTACCAAAATACCCAATTGGTTGATCGTAGCATGACTCATCTCGGCATCAATGTACTCTTGAAAGAACTGTCTTTCATCGACTGTGATCTTGTCAATTTGCTCCTTTGGTACCGGGAATTGATTCTTCTTGATTACTGCGTTGTGTGTTCTGTTGTATGTGTCTAGGCACAAATTCTTCAACTCTTCAAGTTGTGCTTCCACCAGCTTTATCTGCTCCTCACTGAGGTCATCCATGGTGATCGAATCGACATCAGCCTTCTCTGTTGGCTTCGTCATCTCAAAAACTTGCTTTGGTCCCAAAGAGCGTGCCCAAATGTGTTGACGCCAAAAAATCAGGTAGTGATCTCCCAAAAATCAACACTGTGGCCTGGAAGATTTCTTGAACTTCAATGCAGATCTTGAGGTTTGTGGTGTGCCAGTCAATTTGGTCTGAAATTGATAAGGTAGAGTTTAATCAGTAATTTCAATGGAACTCACTGGCCAAGGCCCCAATTTGTTCCCACAATCAGATCAATGATTAAAGAAGTTCGATGCAAGCATAAACCATCGGTTATGAGTCCGATTCGTGATGATGTAACATGTAATAAAACAAGCCATCAACTATAAGAGCCAACTTGATAATAAATCAAGTCTAATCATGTTTCTTACTACACATATTTCTAAAGAACATAAATAAACTAAAATCAATGTCACTAACAATCGGATCGGATCTAACCGAGACAGCATTGATAGCGGGGCACCGATTTAGCTTATTAAGCTGATAGATCTATATGCTTTAAGCAACCTATTTAAACTTAACTTATTTATGACTCAATAATTAAATCTAAATTAGCTTTCTAATCATAAAAATAAATAGATATATTGCAATTTATATTATGAATAAAGAGGAATTAGAGTAAACAAATCTTAGCAAAGTAAGCCGATCGGATAAAAATAACGAGCCAAATAAAGGGTGAGTGAACTAAACGAAGAAGAGCGATAAGCTTCAATCTAAAACTTAGAACAACTTGATAAATTGATTAATTATCTAAATGAAGAAGGGAGATATGCCTCAATCTAAATCTTATCATGCTTACAGGAAAACCGGAGATCAAAATGATGCAGCCCTACTTGCTGAAGAACTCGATGAAAAGAACCAGGGTTGGCGCAAGACCGAAAAGTAACTTTTATTGAGATGGTGTGTGAACGTTCTTTCCAATCACGCAGCGTTTATATTTTTATACTGAAAATATAACTAAACCTTATAGGATACGACAATATCTCTAAATTTATTTAAAGTAACCGAAACCTAAACTACCAAAAGAATTACAATTGCCTCACAGCAGGCCCTGGAGAAGCTTCTAGATGCACGCTTCATCTCGTAGTCGTGTCTGCTCCGGCCTTGCTATGTTGTAGCGGAACCGTCCAGCTTAAACCGGCTCAAGTGCGTCGGATCATCATTTTACTAACAATCACAGCTTACGCACTTTAGACGGTATAAACCCGGTAGTCCGTCAGATGTCCACAGGACATCTGAAACCTCCACTAACTCAGGCAAAATTCACATACACAGAATTGCACCACATAGGAGCACAACAGATGAATTCACATCACACTTAAATATACAAGGAGTAGAGTTATTACAGACTTAAAAACAAACTTAAGTGCAAGTCAAACTACAGAGTCCATAGAAACAGGGGTAGGTCATAACAAGGATAGTTTTGAAGACATCATTTATTCTACAAAGACAAGACAAAGACAAGAGAACATGTTGGGCTCATCAACATGCCTCTTCTTCTTCTGGAGTCCTTCCCTGCCTTACTGAAAATCTTCTGGCGGCTCTGCAACAGTTATAGTATCTTGAATACAAAAGTACTCAGCAAGTCTGACCCATCTACATACACGTATAAATACAGACACACAAGGGCATATAAGGCTTTAAGGCTGTGGATAGGTAAAACTTTTGCATAAAGCTTACTAAAGTACATTCTAAACTTTTAGAGTTTTCAGTCGTTTAGTATTACCTAATAGACTATATTAGCAGCAGAGTAATTCACACATGTAGTATTTAAGCAAGTCTCAGGTTTCATAAGCATTATCAATATTAACTTGTTACTATGGTGTCTATCAGCGATCAAGCGGTATTCATACTGAGAAGTGCGGCGATCCGGACCAATTTTTATCCCTGCAGGGCAAAACCTAGTCATACGCGTTGGGTGGTCCCCATGGTGGTCCACACAAAGCACCCTTTCACTATGGTCACTTCAAGTCCTGAATTGCCCTCGCTCAAACCCAGGGACGCCCCCCCACACCGGCCCCACGTCTGGCAGCACCCGACATGTGAGTTTACGGCCACGTCCCTTCCACCAACCTCGACTAGTCCAGCGAACCACAATTCAAGACTAGGAGCAACCACAGCTACATCAGCTTACCGGTTGGAATCTCCGGCATATGACTAGTACGTTCAAAGCTTGATCACAAGTAAACAACAACAAATCCTAAGACGATCGAGGCGATGTGTCGGCTTGAGACTCCTTTCCCAACCTTCACCCTCGCACCCGATCTCCATTTCATCTTTATAACATCAATTAAAGGTGATAGAGCAAAAACCTGAGCTCACTAATGCTATGATGGAACTGTGAGAAATCTAAGCATAACTAAGCTTCACTAAACAAGGTGTATATCTAAGGTTGTCCTAATCAAGGAAAGGTCATGCAATCAACATTTCACACAACTCCTGTCACGTAATGCATACAATACAATAGTAATACATGATGTAATACTTAAAATAGGGTTTGGATGCTCCGGTGCTTGCCTTGATCAACAGCAGGGTTAGAGTCAGCAGCAACGGCAGCAACAGCAGTAGGCTCGGGCTCTAGCTCCAACTCCACCTCTTCTGGCTCCTGGGGTCCTTCAGGTGGAAGCTCAACGAACTCGACTCCAGAAGCTTCTCCTTTTTAATGATATGATGCATAAGTTAGTACACTCAAACCTAATAACAAAGCTATACAGCACTGCAAAACCCTAAACAGATGATTTTCTATTTATGTCTATTTTTTCTAGAATTTTTAATAATTTTTAAAAGCATTAATGACTTATTCTAAACAAATAAAAGAATTATCCTATTTATTATTATTAATTTCTTATTATAAATCATTATTCAAAATTTTATTTATACTTAACTTATTTATTTATTTATTTAAATACCAAAAAGAAAAGGTATTTAAATAAATAATTTAACTATTATTATGAATTTAAACCATTTAAACCTATTTAAAACTAAATCTAAAGCTAAAAACCAAAAACCAAAACAACTTTGTAGAAAACCCCCTGGACTTCCTGCTATTGAAACCCGGCATCCCTAACTCTCTCTCTCTCTCTCTCTTACATGTGGGCCCGGCCCACTCTTTCCTCCTCTCCCTTCTCCCGCTCACGCACGCGCGCTCGGTCTAAACCGACCGCGCGGCAGCGGCGGCGCTGACCGCCCGGCGAAACCGCCGGCGGCGAGCATCCCGGGCGACGGCTGCAGGCCAAACAACTACGCCCCTACCCCCTCCCCCCCAGGACCTCACTCGCGGCTCAATCCCCTAACCCTAACACGACGGCGGCTGCGGCGAGCAGCAGCGGCGGCGGCAACCGAAAACGGCGGCGGCGCTCGGGCATGGCCCCAGTGGTGGCTACCCACGCCAACAAGCGGCACAAGCAGCCACAGGGCGACAAGGCGAACTCACAGTGCCCCTAAAACTAAGCCCTACACGGCCGGAGCAAGGTCTCAGCGGCGGCGGCCATGGCAAGGCAGAGCTCCGCGGCGGCGCTGTGGCGTTCCGGCCAACAGGGCCACGCAACTCGACCATTAACACCATGGCAAGCTCCGCACGAACTAGGAACGCATAACCGAGCTATTTAACCACGACGAGGGCGACGCGAAGGTGGTCCTCACCGTGGAGGTGCTTGCGGGGTACGGCGGCGACCGGAGGTAGAAGATGACCTCGGTCCTTGGGCTAGGGTGGTTGGTTTTAGGCACGAGCGGGTGGATTGGAGAGCTCGGGAAAACTTTGGCGGATGGGAGCTGGCCGGAGAGGCTCTGGTGGCGACGAATTTCGGTGGCGAAACTGGCGGTGGTCGGCAGCGAGCTGGAGAGCGGAAAAGGAAGAAAGACGAGAATGTCCGGCTCTGAACTTTATCCCAGAATTCCACCGCTCAAACACTTGCCACCTCTTGCTGTCCTCAGCGGTGCTGGACGTCGGCCGCGACGGCGGTGCTGGACGTCGGCCGCGACGGCATGTGGCTCGGCCGGCGGCAAGGCGGCAAGCAACTGCGTGGCAGCGCCGGCCAACTCGCTCAGCTCTGCACTCTCTGCAACTGAAACTCCGAAATCCTTTCAAACCAGCGAGTTCACGTCCATTTTTCTCCAGATTTCGAATGCAAACATCCCAAACTCAAAATACCAAAGTTGTAGCTGAACCATAGGGCTACAATTCCCTTATAAACATCAAAGCCTAATACTCAAAGAATCAAAAGTTACAGGACCGAGAACTTGGACCTCTTTTCTGAATTTTCTGAATCCCTTTCAAAGCTGTCATGTTTAGGTCCAAATTTCTCCCAATTTCATATGTAAACTTTAGGAGCTCCAAAAAACAAACTTGTAGATGGTATATTGGGCTACATTTTTCCTTATACGCACTGAAGCTAAATCTTCCTAGAATTTGAGCTATGTTGCACTGAATTTTGACCAATCCAAAGGAAATCGTCATTTTCAGTTAACTTTCTTCAAATCTGCCACATTTAGGCCAAGTTTTCTCCAAAAACCAAATGTAAACTTTTGAATCTTTATTAACCAAAATGTAGTCCTAACATAGGGCTACATTTCTCTCAATATAATCTTGAGCTAAATCCTTCTAGATTGAAAGTTACATGCTCATGAACTTTGACCAAAACCATCATCACATGTATTTTGAACTTAACCAAATTTGAAAATTTAAGTTTGAATTCTTCTCAAACTTATCCATTCCAAGCATTTTGGATTATTTGCTATCTTTTGGCATTATTAACTCAAGTTTGACTTAGTCAACCTTTCCAGGGTGACAAATTACCTAAATGCCCCTAGGGCTAACTTGGCTCAATTAAAAGCACTTAAACTCTTAATCTTGGTATTTCTCCTCATTACTGCTCTAATGACTCTCTTAGTACCTTATTAACACCTGTGGTGTTACACATGTAGATGCCATCGTGTCCGATCCGGACTCATCGCCACATATTAGAATTTTTCATAGGATTGGTCCAATTGGAATCGGACTCTGAAACAAAATCGGATTCGTCATTTATTACCAAATCGGAATCGGCCTTACTTAGAACGAAATCGGATCAGCTTCATCCTTCTGCTGTCTTTATTAAGTCCAACCCTGCTCAATATTTTACTCCGCCAGTCAAGTCAAAATTTGGTTCAACACTAGCTCAACACAAACTGCAGTGACACCTCTTTTTAAGAAGCTCAATGATGAGTTTGCACTCAAGGACTCGGGAGAACTGCACTACTTTCTTGGCATAGAGGTCAGTAAAGTAAACGATGGTATAATCTTGAGTCAAGATCATTATGCTTATGATCTATTAAAAAGGGTTGGTATGTATGATTGTAAACATGTTAGTACACCATTGTCAGTTACAGCATTTGAAGGAACACCTTTGGGAGATAATGATGCAACACAATATCGCGGTATAGTTGGAGCTCTTTAGTACTTAACTCTCACTAGACCTGACATTGCTTTTCCTATTAACAAGGTTTGTCAATTCTTGCATGCTCCTACATTGGAACATTGGGCGGCTGTTAAAAGGATTTTGAGATATCTCAAGCAATGCATAAAGTGGGACTAAAAGTAAGAAGATCAAGTTCACTTCTTATTAGTGCCTTCTCTGATGTAGATTGAGCCAGTTGTATTGATGACAGAAGATCTACAAGTGGCTTTGCTATATTTGGTCTCATGGAGTGCTCGCAAACAAGCTAATGTTTCAAGATCAAGTACAGAAGCAGAATATAAAGCTATTGCTAATACAACTGCTGAGGTGATGTGGATTCAAACATTGATGTAAGAGATAGGTGCACAAGGTGCACATCAAGCAAAGTTGTGGTGTGACAACATGGGAGCTAAGTATTTGTCAACAGCTAAGTATGTATCAGTCAAACACCAGTGCGGTGCCTATATCAAACTAACATGTGTCAAACAAAATCATCGTGCCACCCTCGTGCACTATCAAGGAAGTCACAAAAAAGGTGTAGAGCAGACTAGCATGGAGAAGTTAAACCAATTCAAAGTTGACCAAATGTCATTGCTAGCTTAGCTTATATGAAATCTCTCAATTAAGTTTTGTAGAGAGACAAAATCATACATGCTCTGACTGCTATAAATACCCACTCCAATAATTCTCAAGTTCAGCGCCTTCATCTCATGAATACCCCATCTTAAAAAAGTCACTACCGGAAAACCTCCTATCAGAACCGGGTGGGAACCCCCATAGGTACCGGTTTGAAAAAAACCCCTATCAATACTGGGTGGTGACACCAACTAGTACCAATGAGGCGTCAATTTTTCTGGCCTTTGAACCCGGTAGCAATGCGTCCAAAAATTCCGGTACCTATGTGTCGGATGGATGGCGCGTTTTCTAGTAGTGAGTGATCCAATAGCATGGCATCGCACACAACCAAAATGCTTGTTCTTTCTACAATATAATTGCCGTAACTATAGTGTCCCTCTTGTCTGTGAGACCCTGGCATTGTAGGGAATGGGTGCATGTATCCGTTAACTGCAATCATGCATGATGTAACATCCATTTACCATGGCATTCTCACCCTCACTGCTAAGGGGAATGTTTATAATCAATCTGCGCAGGACATTAGAAAAATCCCCTTTGCAGAGGAAATTCAAAGGACAATTAGTTGACATTACTAGCATCAGACTTATACCGGCAAACAATATCAATAATATGAATGCACACACTCTCTAAATCCAACAATATGGCTTGGAAAGAACCATTGACCTATCGTTCATTTACTAGTATCTTGATGGAAGGATGACAGCCAAGACAACAACCATGCCAAACATGAGGATGGCGAGCCCGGTGAAGTTGACGACGAACGCTTCACTTGGGTAGTAGTTGGAGGGGAATACGAACGTCACCAAGCCGGTCTCAGCGGTGAGAATGGCCATGAGGAAGATAACAATGCCAAAGAAGATGTGCCACGGTGCGTAGTCCGCCCTCATCGTCATCACGGCCCCGGGGAACACAAAGTACACGAATGCCACCAGCCACTACAAAATCAACAATAAGATATCCACGTCACCAATGAATTAATACATGAAAGCTATGATAAATTCTTTGTGTGCCTGCTTCATATGTCCTGGTTTGTTGTGCACTTAAATGAAAACAACATGTAAATGCATAAAGTTTACAACTTTCATGAATCTTGGACACGCATGCAAATGAAATCCACATGTTATGTGCCAGGCATAAAGTCAACCTAAACCATATGCCTGACCCATGGCCTAAGAATGGACCACAAACTGCATCGGACTCATCCAAAATGTGCCAAGCTGCGAAATACTGTCAGGGGTGAATCGTGGGCATGACTGAGTTACTCCGGAAGGATAAAAAGTTTATCTGGACAGAATCTTGTGAGAAGAGTTTCCAAGAGCTGAAGAAAAGATTAACAACTGCACCAGTACTGACCTTGCCAGATATTCAGAGGGATTTTGTCATATATTGTGATGCCTCAAGACAAGGATTGGGATGTGTGCTCATGCAAGATGGGAAGGTAGTAGCATATGCCTCCAGACAGCTCAAGCCCCATGAGCAAAACTACCCTACCCATGACTTGGAGCTTGCCGCAGTAGTGCATGCTCTTAAGATTTGGAGACATTATCTGATTGGAAATAAGTGTGAGATATATACAGATCATAAGAGTTTGAAGTATATATTCATCCAGTTAGACCTGAATCTAAGGCAAAGAAGGTGGTTAGAACTGATCAAGGATTATAATCTAGAAATCCATTACCACCCGGACAAAGCTAATGTTGTAGCTGATGCCTTAAGCAGAAAAACATATGAGCCAAAGAATACTCAGCTACAAGAAGAGTTGGCACAGTTAAATCTACACATAGTCCGTCAGGCCCACAACTACAACCTTAGTGTGCAACCAACACTAGAAGATCAAATTAGGCAAGCTCAAGGCAAGGACAAAGATTTGATGAAGATTCGTACTCATACCGGGGAGAACAAAGCCCCAGAATTCAGAGTAGATGACAAAGGGACATTGTGGTATAAGAACAGAATCTGTGTGCCTAAGGAAGGAAAGTTCCAACAACTTATCATGGATGAAGCTCATAACTCAGCTTATTCCATTCATCCAGGAGCCACTAAAATGTACATGGACCTAAAAGAGAAATATTAGTGGAATGTGATGAAGGCAGATATAGCACAATTTGTGGCTCATTATGATGTGTGTCAAAGAGTCAAGGCAGAACATCAGAAACCAGCTGGTTTGCTTCAACCGCTACCCATCCCCGTTTGGAAGTGGGATGAGATAGGCATGGACTTTGTCAATGGTTTACCCAAAACCAAGAAAGGGAATGACTCCATATGGGTGATAGTGGACCGACTCACTAAGGTCGCTCACTTCATACCCGTGCGTACTTGTTATGGTGGAGACAGGCTAGCTCAACTTTATATTGACAACATTGTCAAGTTGCATGGGGTACCCAGCAGAATAGTCTCAGATCGAGGAACTCAGTTCACCTCAAGATTTTGGAAAAGCCTACACAAAGCCATGGGGACTAGACTAGATTTCAGTTTAGCGTATCATCCCCAGACCGATGGTCAGACAGAAAGAATAAATCAAATCATGGAAGATATGTTGAGAGCATGTGTTCTTACCTATGGCAAAGATTGGGAGAAAAGTCTAACCTATGCAGAATTCTCCTATAACAATAGTTATCAGGCCAGTCTAGGGATGTCCCCCTTTGAAGCTCTCTATGGAAGGAAGTGTAGAACCCCCTTAATTTGGTCAGAAGTAGGAGAGCGTACTCTAATTGGACCTTCTCTCATAAAAGAAGCAGAAGACCATGTGGCAGAAATTAGAGAGAAATTGAAGGCAGCTCAATCCCGCCAGAAGAGTTATTCAGACAAGAGAAGATGAGAATTGAGCTTTGAGGTTGGAGATTATGTTTACTTTAAGGTCTCTCCAATCCGGGGTACTCGAAGGTTTCAAATCCGGGGTAAGTTAGCACCCCGTTACATAGGACCTTATCAAGTGTTGAAAAGAATTGGAGCTGTGGCATACCGTATTCAGCTACCCGAAGAAATGTCAGATATACACCCAGTATTCCATGTCTCTCAACTAAAGAAATGTCTAAGAGTCCCAGAAGAACAAATACACACAGATGAAATAGATTTGCAAGATGACCTCAGATATCAGGAAGTGCCAATCAAAATCTTAGACACTGTTACCAAGCAAACTAGGAGTTCAACTGTCCGGTTATGTCGAGTGCAATGGAGTCGACATAGTGAAGCAGAAGCTACATGGGAACGAGAAGATGCTTTGAAGAAGGAGTTTCCCCATCTCTTTAGGAGCCAGCCGAATCTCGAGGACGAGATTCATTTTAAGTGGGGTAGGTTTGTAACAGCCCAAAAATTCAAAATCTTTAAATCATTCTTAACACGTTTGTTTTCAAAATCCTTTTTCTGATGAGTTCCAAATCTTCCAAATCCTTCCCGCCGTTCTTTCCTTTTTCCCTCGTTCCGCGCGTCGCGCCGTCGGGCCGACCGCCGCGCGTGCTCGACCACCCCGCGGTCGTCGCCGCGAATCCCGCTCTCTCTCTCTCTCTTTTCTCTTTCCCTCTCTCTTATCCTTTTTCCTTTTCTTTTTTCCTTTTCTTTCTTCCATTTTCCTTCCTTTCTTTTCTTTTTCTTTTTCTCCCTTCCTCCTCCTTCCTCCTTCCTCCTTCTCCCTTCTCTGTCCGNGTGCATTCCTACGGTTGAGTCTGTAATGTGCTTTGCAAGGGAAAAAAAAGGTGTGCCAATCCATTGCAGCAACCAAAATATACAGGTGAATATTGAATATCGTTAATTACTTTTCTTTGCGCCAGTTTTTTGGGCTACGATAAGCTAATGGGCATGCTCTAAGAGCATCTCCAAGAGTGACTAAAAAATAGTCTCTCAAAAACCTTGTTTTGGGACCTTGCCAAAAGTTATTAGGAGAACAAAAAACAATCTCATCCAACAGTTCCTAAAAAATTGACCCCAAAAAGCTACCACATCATCTAACTGTGGGCCCAACACCACTTTTTATGTGTGAACAGTAACCATGTGAACAGTAATCACGGTTGGGAGAGCCAAAAAGAGATGTAAATTTGACCCAAGATAGAGCCAATATTGGGAGTGCCAAAAAAATTGGGATCCAAATTGGACACTGTTGGAACTTATTTTTTCACCTCAGCTCCCAAAACTAACTATTGAGAATATATATTGGGCAATCTTGGAGATGCTCGGCAGGCCCATGAGCGGGCCCAGAATGCGTAGAGGACTGCTGCTTGCAGCCTTTGTGGGCTACAAACAATTGGGATCAACAAAGAAGAAGAAAGAGCATCCTCGCGGCGGTTGACTCACGCACGTACCTGAAGAGCATAGAGGGCTACGGTGACAATCCCGAGCCAAGAATGCAGGGAGTGGATATCCGGGAGGCCAGCGTCATGGTGATACTTGAAGGCGGCGTAGAGGCCGACGGCGGCGAAGGCCAGCGCCACGAGATGCAGCAGCAGGTGCACCGCCTTCTTGGCCGTCCTCGAGCCCAGCACGATCCTGTACGCCATAACCGCTGCCCGATCGAGTGGTACAGATACACCACACATGAGTCACCAGTCACACAATCTCAACCTTCCATCATGAAGCTTGCAGGGAGCCACACGTTCAGATTTGTTTGCTTTACCTTCCCCGGTGCAGATGACGAAGCCAATCACCATGAACAGAGGGTGCGCCTGACAAAATCAAAAGGGTAACCTTACCATAACAAATATTTGCATTCTGACACCGTACATTTCGGAGCTCTTGGATTGATTGTTACCGTGTAGACGTAGAGAGGGTCGGACGTGCGGTCCCACGAGACGCCGCCCCGGAAGTGCAGCACCCAGACGAGCGTGAGCGTCAGCACGGCGGCCGCCAGCAGCTGCGCGGCCACCACCATCGGCAGCGCGGTCATCCGGAAGCTGGCGCTGCTCTTCACCGGCATGATGGCGCGCCGCCGTCTCGCCACCCTCCCCTGCGCCGGCTGCGCGACCGCGACCACCACCACAGCCGGCTGCCGCTGCGCGTTTCCGCCGCGAGATGGCATGTACCGATCCGTGGCTAAGGCAATATATCGGGTTGGTGGCTTGGTGCTCTGGTGGCGGATCCAAGGCGGGGTTTATGTAAAAACACGGTTCGGGGGAGACACGGCCAAGGCCACGATGGGAAAACCGGAGAAAAACTCTGGCTTGGATCGTTGCGCTGTGTCTGCTTGTGCTTGCCTTCTTGGGCTTAACCGAGGCGACTACCTGGCGTTACGTTATCGTACTGTTGTTCGGACTTCGGACGGCAGAGGAAGAATAGATCAGGATAGTATAAGAAATAGATAGATGAATGAACAATCTGGCCGGGTCAAAGACATTGCCGTCCAACAGACCTTCAGATACCAGCCAGGTGCAGAGACGGACAACAAAACTAACAAGCCAAGAACACAGGATCCGACAGACTTTGGCAACGAGATGGACTATTAATTGGCACCACCCCTGGCCTGGGCCCATTTGGAAATTGGAACCAGAGATGATGTTCTGCTTTGCATCAGACTTCGGAACCAAAGCGACAAAGCACATTCTGCCAAATTTCAGTGTCCAAGTTCAGGTTCAAGAGCACCTGATGGTCAGCTGGCCTCATGCAAGAATTTCTTCAGATCTCCCACACAGCTGGTCCCAACTCCAATCCCCAGTCCCAGCAGGTTGGATAACCCGCTTGCCTCCGGTACAAAAGCCACAACAGTCGACAGGTAAAGATGCAAACCTGCTATTCTAACAAAATGAATGGTTCTAACTGGTAATCTGCCATAACACACACCATATTCAGTTCCAAGTTACAGTTCATAGATCCACAGGTGCAGGCAATATCAAATCACACCAGAGGTCACAACTCTTAAGAGCGCAAAACTGCCCCAACCAGTATACGCATGGGCCCTGCACATGCGGATAGGGCATCACAAGAATCAAGCAAAGATTAGCCAATACAATAATCTGAAACCAAAGAAACAAAATAGAGCAAATGCTGCTACCTGGGATCTCAAATTACAATCAGAGCGCTACCAGCCCAGCAAACGATGACGAGCACCCTTCTAAAACGATGACGAGCTCCATTCAAATTTCATGGCTCTCCTGAAAAACCATCACCACCTATTTTACTTATAAATGAAAGATATTACAAAAAATATTATTGAACATAACAGCTTCTAACAGCCAATATTGCTGTCAGCATCAACATGCTACTTAACACAGCAAGTACACACCGTAATTCAGAACAAGTCTGACGTTTACAGAAATATCAAGAAAACCAATTGATGAATTTGATACAATATGTGCACCACCGGTAAGACTGAGACGATCTCCAGAAAAACACCAACATCAAAGTAAGAAATGGTCAAAGGCGCACTTCACATTTCACAGCGCCTGTAAGCCTGAAACATCACCACATCCATTCAGTTCAATTATGTATGGCGTCCAATTCCCAGAAAAAATGTTGGGCTAGAATTACTGCACCACTAAGTTCAAAAATTTCTGTCAACTTTTACATGCTAATATCACAAAGGTACATGACTGGTTGGAACCAAACGACTTGCAAAAACATTGACTGCTCAACTAAATACATGACTGACAGAACATCAACAGAGCAACATTATATCACTGCAATGGGCGAAAAGCCGATAACTAAACCTCAGAACATACAAGCACATGATATGTGATGCAGATGTTGAATATTCAGTAAAGTCACTACTACTAATATGGGAAGCACAGAACTTTAAACCAAAAAAGCCGAAAACTAAACCTCAGAACATTCGAGCACATGATATGTGATGCAGATGTTGAATATTCAGTAAAGTCGCTACTACTAACATGGGAAGGACAGAACTTTAAACCAAAAAAGCCGAAAACTAAACCTCAGAACATACAAGCACATGATATGTAATGCAGATGTTGAATATTCAGTAAAGTCGCTACTGCTAACATGGGAAGCACAGAACTTTGAACCAACCATATGTGGAAAAAGGACTACAGGTGACAAAAAGAGCTGAATCAAATAATGAACTTTTTTTCTCTAGATCCTGACACTGTACACAGAAGGAACTTATGTTATATGGTACAGAAGCCCTGCCTATGTTAGCATACTGATCCTACCAGACAAATCAAGCATGCAACGATCGCAGTAGCAATCAGACAACAATGCTTGAAGCCTACCCTGCTCTAGAGCCAGTGAGCTTTCTCCTGGCATGTTTCAAAATGAAAAATGCCCATGCATGTATATATCTACCAAAAGATGGACCCAGCTAAAGCAAGGATTGCAATGTCAAGACATAATCGCTCCAGCTGACAGCCTTGTTCTAAGAAAGATGTTCCTATATAGCTCCAGAACACGAGTGCTGCCACTCTTTATCTCAACCTGAAATCACAAGCCTCCAGTCATCAAGCATCGCAGCATCTTTTCCCTCAAAAAAAGCATTGCAGCATCTTTATACATTGACAAGAAGCCACATTTCATGGTGGATCCATTCGCCCTCTGCTGATAGCGATAGCAATGCTTTCTTGCAACAACCCCACCACAGGGTGCAAGGTATCTAATGCACAAGCAAGTGATCTGAACAGGCATCAGCATCTTGCTGCATCAGGACTTTGTCCCAAAGCTGTTTACCATTGTTCCATGCAGTACCGAAGCTGTAGATAGTAATGCATTCTCCTTACACTTCTCTCCTACCATTAGAAGAATTTGGTCTCCTGGGAACTCCAAACTGAAGATTATCCCTGGGGCGATCACCAGGTCGTCCAAAATCATCCAAATTCCTGTAACTACCATTTCTTGGAAAAGAATTAGGACGCTCATCTTCATCAGGCCTGATGTTCATGCCAGCCCTGGGTTCTGGAAACATGTCCAAATGTCTCTGTCTTGGACCAACAGTCCTCATGTTCCGTATGTTGTTGGGATTATTCCTGCCTGGAGGGTTAGAAGGAACCTTCATGGATAGGAAGTCCTTGGGAATGCTATCCAGGTCCATGAAACATTTCCTTGCCTTCGCATCCGCTATCAGTGCTGCCCAGTCCTCAGACTGCATGAGCGCATTGGCATTACCAACAACCTGAGAAGCAATAAAGACTATAACTAACATGGTATACATAAAAAAAAATCATTGTACAACAACAGTAAACACTCTCATAGTGAATAACTGTGTATTGAAGACAAGAGGCAGAGACATACCCACAGAGCTCTCCTAGCTCGAGTTAGAGCTACATTCATACGGCGTATATCAGCAACAAAACCCACACCATGGGTTGAAGCACGGACACATGACATAATAATTACATCACGCTCCTGGCCTTGAAAAGCATCGACTGTATTAATGTAGATATCCTTCCCTTCCTCGGTATTCATAACCTCCTTAAATTCTCTCTGAAGGCATTTCAACTGCAACTTATAAGGTGTGATTATACCAACAGATGCCTTCTTGCCGCCATTTGCTTTCAGGAACTTCTGAAGGTGCTCATACAAACGCAATGCAAACTGTGCTTCATGAATATTCTGGTATGAAGATGACCCGCCCCTATGAGACTCGCGGCCATGTGACATGTCATAAAAGATATAAGGCACCATAAGAGCATCTCTGTAATAGGCTTCATCAGGTAATTTGACAACACTCTCACTATCTGTAAGGCGACCTTGATAGAAGTATCTTGATGGAAATTCACGGATCTGGGGATGCATCCTGTATTGCACTGACAACAAAATGGTAGGACAACCAGCCTGCTGAAACCTCTCGAAAAGACTCCTGCTGTAAAGCAAAGTTCCAGCTGCTTTGCTAATAACAGTAGCAGGCAACTGCTGTGGATCACCAACCAGGACACATCTAGCTGCACCAAGTGCCAGAGGAGGGAGGACTCCTACTTCACTAGCCTGAGCAGCCTCATCAATAACCACCATATCAAAGCCATGAGTCAGGCGAGAAAATAACCTACGCCCGCTACTTGACACTGTTGTAAAAACAATCTCAGCTTCATTGGCAAAACTGGCTTCCAGACTAGCCCTGGCATCTTCCATATTGAAGTTGCTGCCAACACGGAACCTGCTTTCTAATATCAGCAGACGTGACATCTCCACTAGTACTTTATCCCTGCTTTCAACTGATGCAGCAAGTTTCTGAAGTAAAATATCACGGTTACGGTCCCTTTGAGCAAGATCGTCAGGATCTACGCCTACTGAACCCTGGGATCTACCAGCTGCCGCAACCATACTGAGTTCCCTTTGAAGATAAGCAATCTCATGTGATAGTTGCTGCTCACGACCTTTTAGTTGATGTAGCCACCCAATTACTTCATCACGGCCCTTCATTAAAAGCTGATCCGTCCTTCTTTCAACAGAAACAGCTTGGGCAGCACGAGACTGTGAATCAACTCCAACACGAGCAACATCAGGGCGGTATACCTTCATCTCACCATCTATAAAACCACGGTCAAGAACACGAGCAAGAAGCTCGTCTGTTGCAGCATTTGATGGGGCACACACAAGCATTCGAGGCTTAGGGCAAAGCTTGGGAAGAGTGCGAAATAGGTTCTGATCCATGCTCTGCAAAAGTTCATCAATTGACCCTGCAGCAAAAGTCTCCAAGCTGGTACTAGTGCTACCACTTACTTGCTTGTAACTTTCAGGAGCAAGTTTCTTGAGCAAAGAAGCATAGTAATGTTGATACTGAACAAGATGGATAACATTTAGCATCCCCCACACTGTGTGAGTTTTCCCAGTCCCAGGAGGGCCTTGTACCAATGTGAAAGGCCAGGGTTCTTGTTTCTTTACAACGCCATTGCTTGTGCCTGCAGCTGTATGTGTCGCAGCCCAGTGAATTGCCGACAACTGAGGCCCATTGAAACTACGATGGAGATGGTCAGCAAAATTTGGGGTGAAGCAGTCTGGCATGGCAGGTGGCTGCTCTTCGTACTTTGGGAAATGCTCTGGACTCGGTTGAAGTATTGCATTTTGCATCTGAAGGGAAAACATTTTGTCAAAATCAATGGATATACTAGTCACCATGAAAGCAAGGTCTGTCAGGTGTAATATCATGTTACCTGCACATTAAGACGGCGGAACGCATGCAAAGCAATGTATTCCCTTTGTGTTGTTGCAAGAGAACCCAGTCCAGTTAGATACCATGTACTCCGCGGTTGGAGTTTCCTCATCAGAACATTAGCCTCACTGTTACGTATACAACACAAAAGAAGAACAAGACAAGTCAAGAAATATGGAAGATGGAGAACAAGTTAGCAACATTGCTAAAAAATGAAACAACTATAGGAAAGCAATACAAAGTTGCAGTCTCATAGTAATAAAGTGCGTACAAGATAAGGGGTTTTATTAGCTCAATTTATCCAGCAAATTGCTAGAATCGAGAACCACCACCCGTGGGGCCATACCGGACCCATTGGTTCATAAACAGGATATAGCTAAATTCATCCAATAGGCTGCTAGGGTTAAGTGAGGTAAGACCTACAGGGCCATACCAGCCTCACTGCGTCTTGGGCTCAAGTCAAATTTAGCTGCTGTAGTATCCTATACGTAGTCAACAATGGATTGTCAGCAAAAAAAAAGACAGATTAACTTTGATGCAGAATAATTAACAACTACTGCACATCATGACCTTTAAAAACTGCACATTATACTCCTATTCTAGTTGCCCTATAAAAGGTCTCTTATGAAACATCGACTTTAGCAGCGTCCACAAATTATCTAGGACACAAATGGACAGATCAGCCTCAAACATTAAGTATGCCATGTCCCTTCTCTTTCTGACTAATGATGGGCTGTCTACAGTGCTTCGTCCATGGAATCTACTAGCAGAGAAGCAAAACATATGTCATGACACTCAGGACAAGCGTTCAAACTCTATACATGAGAAGCATTACTTGTTTGGCAGCAAGAAAATGGTAGATTGTGTGAGAAAAAAACCCAAGGCAGTAAAAGCAGAAGCAGTCCAGCAATGTTCAAGAGGTTGCTTATTATGATTTTAACCATCTTATAATACTACTAAAACTAAAAAAGAAAAATGTGGATCCCCCATGCAGATGCCCAGTTCAATCCATGCCGCTGCATGGACCTGACAACCCATATCCAAACAGAACGTGCACTTCTTGTTCTCAAAATAAACTAGGATCAGGAAAAACTGCATTGAAGTACACAATAGAGGGTTCTGTGTGTAGTCAACAATTCAATGCAATTTTGAGCACCAAGAACATGAACAAAAAGATCACAGGACAAGCCTGCATGTTAAGTGAAGATATTATTACAAATAGTACTCACTAGCATGAAACTACTGTTTCTAACAAGTGACCTTATGTGTCTTCTAGTGCATTACATAGGTAAGTCTAAACACGCAAATCCCTGAGTACAGTTACCCTAAATGAGCTTAGCATGCAACTCCTATCATAACCTGAGCTAGAGAGAAATCAATCTAGGAGACTATACTTCATGGTCGATTAAATGTGAAGTACCCAAAACGCATAATAGGATTTAGAAATATAGCTCATAAAACAAACTCAGTGGCAAACATGCAAAATAACAGAGAACCAATGGATCAATCATGAAATCTTTCTGAAGAGAAACAAGATTGTTAAAATGCCAACATAAAAAAATAGTACCTGTTAGAATCAAATGAATCTCCAACATAAAAATGGATAATAGCTCCAATTGGATCACGTGTATCAATGGGCATATGGCGCCTAACAGTGCCAACAAGCCGTCCACATTCCGACTCAGCATCTTCATTTGAACCAACTGCCCTCCTACTAGATCGGCCCGATTGAGCAGCTAGAAATAACAAAGGAAGGTAAATACACTAAGTATTCTGGAGATTTTCTATGAAGAGAAAAAGATCAGCATACTTAATACAACAATTAAAAAAAGGAAGAATGAGTGGAGCTACCTGAACCAGGCCGCGGGAATGACAGAATAGCAACATCACCTTCTTTGAAATTCCATTTATAATCATGCATCGGTAGAACAACAACATCATACCAACCTGGATGCATTAACCAAAGAACAATCAGATGGTTGCACTGGTTGGAGATCCAAACATGTTCTACAAAATTGCAACAAAACAATCCCACATACCTCTTTCACGTCTATCAACAGTTTTTACTCGCACTGCTACATGTGAATCCCTTCCCACAGCCTCAAGACTCTCCTCATATGAACTATAAAGCTGAGCTCTGCATTCCTCAAAAAGCAAAGGCTCAAAAACCCTAATGTACTCCTCAGCAGATTCAAAGCTTCCAGGAACACACTCAAGTTCTGCCTCTTCTGTTCAGATAAGAAATACAAGTTAAATGCCAAGTTAAGACAGCACATGTACACACATGTAAACACACAAATTGAATTTTGCAACTTGTAGAATGGAAACAAGAGAACAGCAAACTTGCAATCACTAGTGAGGATTGCATTTACATAGATACCACTGGATACAATAGCCACATCAGAACACGAAGAAGAAACACATGGGACCCTAATTTGACCAAATGTGACCAATATCAGTACAGAATACTAGTGGTGAGGACTGCCCAATTCAAACTACATATGGAGCCCATAAAGCTGCCACATTTTTTAATATCCTAAAAAATAGATGAACAAGGGTATAATTTCAGTGTGACAAGTCACGGTCCTAATTGTGCTAAATAGAGGGCAGTAATTGCAAGCAAATAATAAAACCAATTTTCACAAAGTATAGCTCTAAATTTTCCAGATGAAGCATTGAAAATCATAGACAACCAAAAGAAACATGATAATAAAGAAGCAACCTGGATTGTGCCAGAACTTGCCGTTTGTCACCTCCCTTATAAGACGCTCAACAGATGAGTCCTGGTACTGCATACTGTTTACAAAAGTTTGCTTTTTGGAAATAATAGACCTTTTGCCTGCTTGTTTCTGATCAGCAGTACTTTGTCCTGATACAACTGTTCTTTGGGACGAGAATGGTCGGCCCTTTGGTTGCTTCAAGTCCATGGATGGTTTCAATGAAACTTGTCTTTGGACCGGCTGTTGATATCCATCAGAGAAAGGTTCTTCAGCATTCATTTTCTTTGACCGGCCCTGAGGACCCATCTCAGCATCACCATTAGATTCAGCATGTTGGTCATTAGGATCTGCAGAATTGCTTCGCTCTGAACCAATCATTTCAGAGTGCCTCTGATCCCTGATAGTTTGCTGGTTTTGTTTTTCTGCAGCTTTTTCACCAACACCACGTGAAGCTTCCTTCACAGTACGTGTAACAATTGGTGCTGGAAAGGATGACTGCCTCCTGGGTGTTGATGTCTTCATGGTACCTGCTTGTTTCGCATCCTCTACATTGATGAATACAGTTTGCCTAGCTCGTTTTTTACCTAGCATTGCCTCCTTGTGTTCATTTAATTTAGGTCTCTTTGCAGGGTTACTCGCAAACTTCAATGCATAATTGGCTTCCACTCCTTTAACATCCTTTGACCTGTTGCAAGAATCTAAATCATCCCCAGGTTGATTTCCTTTACAATCCAAATTTTGCATGCTCCCTGATCCTGTACAACCACGAAGAACCTGATCCTTTGATGAATCAGCCATTTCAGCATCACTACACTCAGCAGCAGTATCCTCTTTAGTCACATCACCAGATTTGCTGAGATGGGGCTCACTCTCTTGGGGTTCTTTCTTCGTGTAAGTACTTGCAGTACCAGCCAGCTCATCTTTGTTGCTAACACTGCTCCCAGCATTTTCAGAGATACCATCTGCATCAGACCATTCGCCTTCTTCTCTTTCAACAGCTGGAGACACATGATTGCAAGGCTCAGCCTTTGGAGCAGCATTATCCGTGATGTGATTGGCTACCATGGACAACGATGCTATATTGGAATTCAGAATATCTTCTGCATTCATGGACTCCTTTGTGTTAATTGAATCTTTGTTCCTCACAAAAGGTTGAAAACCAGAACCAATGGATGCGTGCTGAAAGGCATTATTGTTCAGTATCCCTTGTGACTGTGATCCTTCCCCTGGCTGAAACAGAGTTGGGGCATATGTTGTTGGAACAGGAAGGGATTTCTGAGGCTGTGACACGACAACTGCGGCTTCCTGTGACACAACAGCAGCAGCTTCTTGTGGTATGACAGCAGCAGCATCTTGTGGTACAACGGCAGCAGCTTCTTCTTCAGCTTCTGCTGGGAGTTCGTTAAGGTCAAATAACATCCTTCCACGAGAACCCATGTCGTGTGTAAATGCATACTGCTTGAACCTTTCAGCTAGTGGAACCAGTAACAACTTTCTGCAATAATAGCAACCACTGGAGGGAATTTACTATTGCCCTTCTGCCGGGACAAATATCTGCAACACAAACAAGCACAAGATATCAGTAATACAGAAAGAATAGAATTGTCAAAAAGGTTGCTTGGATGCTTCGATCTGCTAGTGAGGCGGCCAGCCAACAAGAGATGAACTAGGAAGTGAACAGATACAGCAGAGTCATCAATGCTTGATACTGCAGGGAACAACATTTTCAATCAGGTGGTGCAACCTGAATATCATGCTCCGCTGGATTCTTTTCATGTTCTGACCCAGGCCATTTCCTCCTCTTGTTGTCCACTTCCTACCCATCTCAAGAATTTGGATTCTAGTGATACAGGATCTCAGCATCCAGGCAGACCCTTTTACAGATAAAGTAAATAAGTACATAGACATGCGAGGGATAAAAAGAGATTGTGGATATTGCAGATATGTAAATTTTAACATGACTACACAATGGCATAAGCTAGTCTAGACATGGTGTCGTTTCTCCAAAGGAAAACCACAAAGCAACACATACAAACAATGTGACAAGTACACATGTTAAGTTTTAGGAAATGAACACACTTGACATTCCATAGAAAAAAAGAGATGTAAGATACGCTATAACATATAAATGCTTTGCAGTTAATAAGTTATAAAATATTAACAGCACACAAATTGATTTTGTGATCAAGCTGGTTTCAAGTTCACCTTAAACAAAATGACTTCCCTAACAAATCAAAGCTATGGAAATAATAACAAAAAGGAATGGAAAACAACTCCACCTAATTCTACAGTATTAACATTCCATCAAACTTTGCTTAGGTCCACAGTCTACACCTGATGTGCATGGTCCAAATGATATATTGTGTTACATGTGCTTCAAGTCTATGCTACTAATAAACGACATACAACATCTATGAAACTTGAAAAAACACATGCATAGCTACCCCAGTCCAAATTAAAAGCCAACAAAATGAATAAGCTGAACACCGCCATCTCTAAACGACAAACAATCCCTTTGTGCAAAACTTGACCACAGCAACCATTCAAAGCTACAGCAGGCTGAAAGTTAACTAAATGGAGTTCTATGTACACCTCATCTAAATGTAACAGATAATACTCTTCTGTAACTCAATGACACAACATAGCATGATGACTAAAGCATTTTAGAGGAGATATCAAAAACAGGACACCTAAGTCGAGAACAACAATGAACCTTCTACTTGCCCAACAACACAACCTAGCATGATGACTAGAGTATTTCAAAGGTGATCACAAAATCTGATGGACAACACCTGCTCGCAGACTCAATAAAATAAATCAATGATTTAGAGCTAACCTAACTTGGAATCTAATTAAGACAAAACAAAATGAATCCCTGCATGTGCAAATGACAATATGACTCCTAACTCAACGACACAACCTAGCATGATGACTAGAGCATTTCAGAGGAGATATCAAAAACAGGACACCTAAGTACAAGAACAACAATGAACCTTCTACTTGCCCAACAACACAACCTAGCATGATGACTAGAGCATTTCAAAGGAGATCACAAAATCTGATGGACAACACCTGCTCGCAGACTCAATAAAACGAATCAATGATTTAGAGCTAACCTAACTTGGAATCTAATTATGACAGAACAAAATGAATCCCTGCATGTGGAAATGACAATATGACTCCTAACTCAACGACACAACCTAGCATGATGACTAGAGCATTTCAAAGGAGATCACAAAATCTGATGGACAACACCTGTTCGCACTCAATAAAACGAATCAATTATTTAGAGCTAACCTAACTTGAAATCTAATTAAGACAGAACAAAATGAATCCCTGCATGTGGAAATGATAATATGACTCCTGAACCTACTGACAGTCCACACGCACTCTGAATTAATTGAAAACTTATGGTAACAGAAACAATGCTGAGCTGCTAACCCTATGTCAAGCACTAGAATAACATAGCAACAAATTAATGACAGCAGGGAAAGTTAAATGAAATGCAGAGCAACAGCACATTTCCCTCCAGAAAGTGGGGGCTTAACTTCCTAATCCCTGCTACATAACAATACGAGCCACTAACCCTCTGCTTCGTCGATCTACCAGGACGCCGTATCTATAGACCCAACTTTAATCAATAAATCTCGCCCCAATTCTCCCCATAAAGGGATCGCGCCCGAACAGTTGTTAGATTCGGCAACCCAGCCTGAGCCCTGATCCCCATTCCGCTTCCAGATTCGGCAGAACCACTGCGAGATTAAAAAAAAACAAAGGTTCCTCCTTCCATTAAAGCGAGAATTAGGCATACCCCCAACGAGTCCCGTCCCGTCCAGAGAAATGAAATCGGAAACTAGTCCCGTGCTCCAACAAACCAACCCCGCGTGTCCTCACCCACCCTCCGCCGCTAGGGTTCCGTTCCGTTCCAATCCGTCCGTTCCGTGGCACAGCAGTTCTAGGGTATGGTCCCGATGGGAGGAGTACGATCTCCGTACCAGGCGATCGTCGGGCGTCAGCTGCGGCGTCGGCGGCGGCGGCGGCGACTGTTGACTATGGCTGGTTCCCCTGTTTGCCCTCCCCTGCTTCGTTGCCCTCCTGTGCACTCGCCGTTTGCCGTGCCGCCCGCCGGCCTCCGCCTGCCCTGCCGCCAGCGCCTCCCTACACCACCGGCCTCGTCCGGGTGCAAGAAATCTTCCCTCCGAGGGCGCAGGGGCGGAGGTCGAACGGCACGTCTCGGGCCGTCGGGCGGTCGGGTCGCCTTCGCCTAGAGCCGCATTGCGTCGTCGGCGTGGTCACCGCAGTCGGCGACTGTTGACTAGGGCTGGTTCCCCTGTTTGCCCTCCCCTGCTTCGTTGCCCNCCTTTTCGGTTTGGTTTTGGAAGAGAGAGATGGGCTTCTTTCCGGCTTTCGACCGCTCGCCTCGCCTCTCACGAGCGGCCGGTCCTCATCTTGAGGAACTGACTCGGGTAGAGAGAGGGGGAAGGGGAAGGGTGGGTGTGAGGGGAGGAGGCGTGGGGTGGGGGCTGTATTTATAGCCCTTTGAGGCCCCGGGTCCAGCCCCCGCGCTACGCGCACCAGGCGAATCCCACCTAGGGGGTGGTACGCGTCTGTCTCGTGGGCCCTGGAGCCGGTGGGAGCCAGCTGTCTGTCACGCGCGACAGTAGTCGGGGGGCGAGCCGCCCGTGCGCGCGCGGGCGTGGGGTGGCGCGAGCCTGGGGTGGGGCGCGTGGGCGAGCGACTGGGGTGGCCGCATCTCGGTGCGGTCGCACCAGGTTGGAATTCATTTCCAGTTTGTTTTGTTTCTTTCTCTCACTCTTTTTTTCTCCTTTCACACTGATGACACGTCAACAGTCCTTCAAATAAAAAAATGTTATTTTCTCATAAAATATTTTAGTATTGTGAAATGATAAACAAAGAGAGATAAGAAGTGCAGCAGAGGAAAGGGCTGTAGGTGACTGATACAGTTGGGCTCCTCTTGGGCTCCTGGGCCGTACCGTGCCCTTTTTCTGATCATAAAAACAATTAATAATCTATCCTAGAGATAAATTAATTAGTTAATTAATTAATCGAGTATTGATTAAATTAATAGAATTAAGTTTTGGATGGCGTCGGCTGCTAAGACGAGGAAAAAGGGGATTGGGTGGTGTGACGTGTCAGTCGAGAGCGGCGGATTAATTGGACGGAAGAGAGGGAATGGAAGAATCTGCAGCCCCTGCTTTCCTCTCTCTCTTTGTCTCGCTTGCGGGTCGGTCGTAGTATGAGGTATCTCCAATTAATGAGTGGCTCGTGGAATGGATGGGGATGTATCCGCGTCCGGGTTCTAGTGCCACGGCTATTTAAAGGTACACTATTTAATTCCGCGCCCTGATTATTGGTGGTGTCCTACGGCATTGCTTACTTCTCCCGAACGTAACTGAGGACTAATTTTATTCTACTAGTAGACTTGGGCGCGCTTTGCGTGCCCTAGTGATTGAAAAACAACTCATACGCTAACTTGATCTATTGATCAAGAACAACATTTCTCAGTTTGGAAAAGAAAAGGCAAAGTAAACACATAAATTTAATCAATAATACAAAGATTGCATCAAAATATATGTGAATTTATAAATATCTGGTGATTGAAAAAATAATGCAGCACACACCATCAATACTACTTGTTCTTTGTATTAGAGGTATCTCTCCGGCAATTAGACCATAAATATTACAGCACATCCAAGCACCATGGATATCCTATCCATTAAGGTGTATGTCCGACATTTGGATCATAAATATTACAGCATATCCGAGCACCATAAATATTCTATCTATAAAGAGGTGTCTGTTCGGCATTATATTACAGCATATCTGGGCACCTTGGACCTAAATACTATGACCAGTATCCATAGCTACCCAGGTGGTAGCTGGGAATACTGGTCCAAATGAGCATCGAAAGTATAAGTAGGTCATGACATTGAGGGGAACCAATCTGGAATTCTTACTTACAGTATTTACAAAGTTGAGGTATAAAGAAAAATAAAATCCTGATAATGGGTCGAACTTGAGTCACAGTTGATAGTAGATCTTTGCATTGTTTCTGTTATGCCAAAATTTGCTTGACGACCTTAAACAAAATTAATGTTCTTGCGAAACAACATATCTTAGTTTCATATTGTCATCTAACATAGATTGAACCCAATGGCAACTACAGTTCTGGGTTGTTTACTTCAACTCAACAAAGAAGCCATGGAAGCATCTATGTGTGTGAACAGTGAATCTGTTAGATTTTCCCTAATTTTAGGTGACTCCAGGGTGCACTCACTCCACGGCTACCAAACTTCAGTCACAGAGAGACATTGCTTACGAATAGATCAGCGATCTTCATGTCAAGAAACTTTTATCTCAACAAATCTCCCAGTAATGGTACTATATATCGATTGCCCACACAAAACGACTGTGTCTCAGATGCTTGTCGAAATTCCTGCATAGTTGCAAATCATTTGTTAGTTGGACATATAGCATATTCTGCTCTTGGCATCACGGACATGAGAAGAATACATGCAACATTCATAACAAAATAACTATTTTAAACATATAACTCAATGAATCTAAAAGTGATTTAAACAATGAGAAAGATACTGTGTATAAACATAAATCTCACAGAGTAAAAAAGAAGAAAAAATAAACTTAGAATGTAAATCGGCCATGGAACTTCATTAGATATCATTATACATTTTAATCCGTGGTACATAATAGTGCAACCCTGCAACAGACTAAATAAGTAGTAATCCCTACTGACTGGATACAAAAAAGCAAGAAAAATGAATTGTAATGCTTATCTAATTCCCAATAAGAGATTATTACCTGTAGAGGCGCATGGAAGCAGCAATAGCTAGTTTTGGCCACTGATACTATAGAAAGGAAATTATGTAGAATTGATTTTGGAATTCATTAGCATGGTATTGTACAAAGAAGAAATAAGAACTAAACAGGTAACCTGTATTACTCTTTTCTTCATTCAGCCGCAAAGAAAGCTCCACCCAGTACAACTATTTTCTTCGCCTTGCTTGCAAATAAAGAGTTTATTCCGATGGCATAAGCAAGAACACAGACGCTGAGTTATATATAACTGAAAGGACCTTGATGTCGCCTAGAGGGGGGTGAATAGGCGAGCCCTGGAAATATTGCCACTTAAAACAAATTTATTAGTGACAATTGGGTATTCCAAATACCACTTTTAGAAATTCAGTAAATGAACTTCTAAAAGGATCTTTAGAAACACCAAATAAAAGAATTGCACGCCTAACGCAGCGGAAATAGAACACTGCCACCAAAATCGGTGCCACCGGTTTTGTCCCGGCAGTGAACCCCCAAGTTAGATAGAATATGTTAGGGAGCTCGGAATCAAACCAAACTTGGAGATGATGATTGAAATGTCTTTCTAAGTTATATCTCCAAGTCCCTGCACTCAAAAACACATATACAATAATATCGAGCAATTTCACCAATTTGCAATATAAGCACAAAAAAGCTCAAACCAGCGAGGAGACACAAGATTTGTTTCCCGAAGTTCGGATTCACCGCTCGCACCAAGCAGCCACCAAGGCACGGTGAATCCTACTCTCCGTTGAGGAAGCTTATGCGACTACACTAGGTCAAGCTATCTCCTCCTTCCACTAGCTTGCTTCTTCCCTTTCAGAGGCGAAGCACGACCTGCACAAACAATCCCGCAGCTCATCACACCTTGGTAGCTCACGGGCAACATCTAGCCGTCTAGGAGCGAAGCTCCAAAAGTAACAAATGAATCACACGAGCTTGATGAAGTCCAACAGTGCTCAAGGTGCTTTGGTGCTCTCAATCTTCTCACAATGGCTGCTCTCTCTACTACCCAACACAAGGATCTCACAATATCAAGCAATCCTCACAAAGAGGGGTTGGGGAGAGCAAATATGGCTTTGGCTTGGCAAGGAAGAGCAGGGAAGCACTAAAGCAACCTCAGGAACAGCAGCTTGCCATTGTGAAGGTCGTGGGGGTATAAATACTCCACTCCACAAAAACTAGCCGTTACAGACCCAGTAAAAACCGGTGCCACCGGTTCCTAAAACCGGTGCCACCGAGATTTCAAACCAACTAGCCGTTGGAGCTATCTGACACAAAACCGATGCCACCGGTTTCCCAAAACCGGTGCCACCGGTTTTGCCCTGGCAAAACCTATAAGTGTGTACGTGAGGGTTTTGTGTCTCTCAACAACTCACATGGGTTCCTTGAGCACTTAGACAATTTCAAGACTACATGTGACGCATCCCTCTTGATAGTACGGCATACCTATACTCAAGATCAAATATAAATACTATTGATGTACTTGAGCTTCATCACTTTGAATCATGCCATACTTCTTCAATACATCCACTTGAGAGTTGCATCCAACTTGTCTTCTTTGAATTGAGCACTTCAACCATGAGCTAGTGACTTGAACCATTGTCTTTGAATAAAATCCACTTCTAGTTCAACTCACCTTTTTCACAACTTACTTCTAGAAAGATTGATACTTGCCAATATGAACACCACATGTGACCAAGATTCATCAAGTTGAAATCCAAAGAAAGTTTCGTCACCCTAGCAAAGATACATGACTCAAGTCCGCAACTTGATCACACATTGCTTAGTCCCTAGAAACACTATCCTGAACTCCACCTCTTCATCCTTGCATCACATATAGCTTCACAATAGTTTGTATCAACAATGAAAACCAATTCTTGATATGCAATATATCCGCTTTACTTTAACCTTTTACTTCCTTCAAAGTCATCATGTCTTGTTTGCAAGTCATTCTTAAAATATAGACCAAGAATGAGCTATATCACCATGTCTCTTGTCCATTCAACCAAACTTGCATTATGCAACATTTTTAATCCAACATGATCTAAGATATCCCATATCAATATTAATCAAGCTTTCATCAATTTTTAGAGGCCAATATATCACACACATCTCATGTCTCTTTCTTTGTTGCACCATAGCTTGCCATCTTTCATATTCATATATAATGGGAGCAACCACTTATTTATTCATGTCAACATGAGCCATCCACATTGAATTCAACAAATGACCAATAGTGAATCATCAATATACAATTTAATTCCTGCTCATAATCTTTAACAAACATGTTAGTCCTTTAATCCTTTTGTCATTCAATTCACCAAAACACACAAGGGAGCCTAGATGCACTTTCAAGAACAACATAGAAAGCATGACAAATAGGTTTAATCCTATGATCGTAAGCTTACCAATACTACATTTGTCAGGTCGCAATGCAAGCACAGAGAACTCTCCTTGAACTCAAGAAATATTTTCCCAACCTTTACCCAGGAACTCAACAGTTCCTCAACCTTTTTAGCAGTAGGTGCAGGAAGAAATAGATACCAATGCCATCTGACCCATGAACAAAATCAGAGCTTATAAACATTCAGGAATGACAGACGTACATGCACATCCCTTTTAGTAGACCAGAGGAAACATTGAACTACATTTTCCAACAAAACACAAATGGAAAAGAACAAAAGTAGTCTAGAAAACTCAGTGGAGAAGCACATGCATAGATCTTGGAGGGGATGCCGTAGTAGTAAATAATTATGCTGAAAAAGATAACACAAAAAACATTCCGGCAGTAGTAAAATGCATATTAACTAAGCAACCATTCATTTTCAGTTATTGAAAAAAACTACATTTAAGTTATCGACAAAACGTATATTAGTAGAGCTCTTTTACGGTAGGAACCACAAGACTTGTACCTCCTTTCCAGGTCCCACAAGCCTCAAGGTGACTCTTGCTGCTGTGTTGGCAGCAGCAATAATTATTTTCATATTCTTCCTACAACTTCTTAATCTTGTCAGTTGCAAAGCAACAATATTTTAGATCACTGAAATTTTTTGGGGGTTGGAAATTTCTTCAAATGTACTTTCACCTATAGCATAAATAGTTTCCGAGTATAGAATTCTTCAACATGAGTATAGTTCAATTAGGGAAGTCAGCATCAGATCCTGCAAGGGTCCTAGTCAATTTTGTACTGGCAACACAAATGACAAGAAAATTCAGAAAGTGATTCCAGCTATGCAACTTGACAATGTTGTTGTCTTCTATCCAAAAGCGACCAAGTTGTTTAAATACTCAGATTTCATATGTATCTTGGACACTAAAATTTAATAGGCACATCTAATCAAAATGACTATGATTGGCTCGACTAAGTATATCTGTAATTTGCTTGACACCATCATCTTATAGTAATGCTGTTCTGAAGGAGATAGAGCTGAAGCACTGGAGGAGCACCCTCTGTCACTTTGCAGCCTGGGATTTAGTGTCACTGAGAATGCCTATCCCAACTCTGAACATTCTGAAATTGATAACATGCATTTCAATCCTACTATAGAACACATCAAAGTTTTGAGACCTAATATAAATAGTAAGAATCTATGCAGCTACAAACTTTGGAAGAAATGAGCAATGAATGGAGTTCTTAGATTAGACCATATTACTTGTTTCATCCCTTGCCAGGCTTGCTTCAAGAATGGATCACTCAAGTACCGCACAAATGTCCAGTCACAAAATTGCATCAAACAAACCGTGCATCAAGCAGACCAGCAGGGCCAGAGCCGGAGCGGCGCAGGACCAGCAGCCGCACCATCGGTGCGCCCGCGTACAACAGCGGTGGGCCCGTGCGCAGCAGCAACGCGGGCTCAGCACCGGCGCGGGGTCAGTGGCGCATGCGCGGGCAGCAGCGGCGTGGGAAAAGAGAGGGCACAAGAGATCCACTCACGATGGAGCCGAGGGCGGCGGTGGGCGCGAGCGCGAAGAGGAAGATGCGGATGTGGGACGACGTAGCGACGACGCCTGCTTAGTTGTGGAGGCGGAGCGTCGCCTTCCCCACGGACCGCTCCCCGCTGTGAGGCCCTGTTGCTCGCCGAGGTCGCGCGTCGCCGCCGTGGCGCGCTCGCGGTGGGGGCCGAGCACCGGGGCGCCCTCCCATCGTCTGAGCACGGGGGCAAGCAGGAGGGGCGGCGGCACCCGGGAGAGAAAGGACCGAGGGTGAGGGGTGAGCTAGGGTTTGGGTTGAGGTGGGGGGATTTCCGCAAGTTGCCACATGGGTTTTTTTTTGCAAATATAACCGTATTATCAAATTTTCTCTTCTTCATGTTGAAATAATTTTTACATCAGGGGTCTATATGAAAATTATTGGAACGTGAAACAGATAAGTTGGACCGCGGGTTGATTTTGATAAAGCCGGAGGGCCTTTTTGCAAAATTTGCAGGGCTGGCGTGGGTCGACATGCATCCATTTTCTCGCGGGAGGCCGGGGAAGAGAGTAAACGGCAGTTGTAATAAAGGATTTTGATTCCGAACGTATAATACTATCGCAGTAATAAAAGCTTTCCAGAAAGACTGGTTTTCTCGGTGCTCAAACTGAAACTATAGAAAAGGTGTTTCTAGTCGGTTGCCGATAATTTGGTTGCACGTATTAGCAAGGTACTACAGTTGTTTTGAGGAAGGATTTTATTTTTTTATTTAGTTCTTTGATTATGGAACCAGTTTGAAGAGGTTTAATAGTTCTTTAACTAGGAATTGGTTTGGTTACACAGACAAAAAGATGTAATTTTGCAACCTTTTAAGCCTGTCGCGACATTGTTCACAATTTCGGCCAAAATTTGCCGGTCTTCGGTGAATTTCGAGATCTACCGGCCAGGATCGGTAAAAAAAACATACTGCTAAGTTACTTTATCGGACGCAGTTTAAATTTTCAGACGAAGTTTAGCTAAAATTCAAAAATCTCGGCTCAAAACGATACACCATTTTTACCGGCCACCTCCGGTATTTTTTCGTCAACAGGTAGTCGGAACACTGGTCGCGATATATATTTGTATGATATTAATAACACACTCTAATTACTAGGCACAGAAGTTTTGCGAACAATGTGAGTTTTCTTGATTGGGTTCCAGAGGAGGAGGTTTCTTCGGATACGGATCGAGTTGACCAGCTTAGAAAAAGCTTGGGGTGGCAGGAGATCGGCACGGGTTGTATGTAAAGCAGTGAGACAGGCCCTGTTGGCACCAGGCGGCGATGGACGGCTGGTGAGCTGGGGCAACGTTGGAGAGCACTATAATAGGTTGAGACTAGCATGGTGGGGGCTGAAGTGGCGAATCCATAGGCGGGGATACGAGTAGGAGGCAGGGAAGGTGTATGCGTTGCGTGGAATAAGATTGGTGTGATTTCGTTCTAACAAAGAAAACCACCGAGTATGTCAGGCTGTTTGACCATTCTAAAATTGTTTTTACTGGTTCAGACTTCCAAAAAGTCAACCTACATTTGAAAAAAAAAATGCACCCTTTTACGACGTCGCCTGAGAATTTAACTACATTTTTTAAGAACATAGGGTCTCATGACCACATGTCAGTCAGACAAGAAGTGAATCATAAGTTGTTCCTTTCATGGTGCCATTTAATTTGTCACAATAGGTAAGCAAAATTGCCAACACAGTAACCTCACTTACCAATGTAATCGTTGCATTATCATCTTCATTTATGTTGCTGTACTTCACCCATCAGTTTCGTCCCCACCATCTTTTTCCTGGCGTGCCTTTTGTTTTCTTCTCTTACATCTTTTACTAACCACCTAGGCCAATTATGATGTCAAAGGTTGTCCCATGCTTTTCTCAATGTCTTTCTGCTCACTCTTCCCTTTTTTGTCACCATATAATTTGTGCCATCAAACTTGCAAAAAGATTTGACATGTTTATATGTATGAAGATACATTGCGTGGAAATTAGACTATTGTATTTTCCTTTTTAAAAATAGTGTTATGAAGTTCAAATCTATAGCTTATTATATACATTAAGATAAAGTTAGCCAAAAAAATCAGCTAGTCAAGAACAGAGGGAGCAAAAACTTTGGCTGGATGAAGGTCCCTGGCTTCAGAGCTACCCTAATTCATGTGTTATCTCCTTTAAAAAATTTGAGATATTTTGGTTTGGTTTTAAGTTAAATTTCTTTAAAGCTGACCATGATTATTGGAAAAGAATCACAACTATGACATAAAATTTGTTTTTATTAAATTTGTTAGTTTTTCATAGCGCACTTATTTGAGATTATAGATGTTGATACATTTTTTTTTATAAATTTGATAAAGAAATATAAACGTATGACATATGACAAAGCTGAAACATTTAACTTATTAGCACGCTTTAGAACGGATGGAGCATATGTTCTCAAGCTTTAGCTATTAAAAGGAAGGAGGAAACGTTTCCTCTTAATGAAAAACGTGCTAAGGCACGGTCGCTAAAAAAAAAAGAAGGAGGAAACTCATGAACACAGGAGCACATGCGCTCGATGAGAAGGCAACTGTGAAGATAGGCAGATCGAGTGCAGACTAGAACCAACGTGCGGCGTTGCCGCACTTGGCATTGATGGGCCAGCGTGAATACGTGTTATACTGCCATATGCACACCACTCAAAATTGCCTGCATCAGTGACTTTCTACTTCACGCGCTTGCTCCACCACAACTCAGAATTGGGCGTTGCCGTACTTGTTCGTAGATTAACAACCCAGATCTGTGAGTTTGGAGAGAAAAAGTTCATTTTAGAAGTAGAATATTCTATCAGATTATGTGCAGATCAAACTTCTATCAGAATTTCACAGTTGGCGTGTCTTACCTATATATAGCTTTGTGAGGGAGAAGAAGCTCAAGATCCCATCACAAAAAATAAATCATATGCAACTGCAATACAAGGCAGATTTTGGGATGTCCGTAGACATTTCGGTTTGAAATTAAAATTCGAGTATTTTTGAACACATCAGGGGAACCTAGCGTAATACACTTCTCACAAGTAAGAAGAAGAACATAAGATGTTCTTTGCAGTGCTTCAGATCTGCGAGGTTCCATGGGACTTGTAACAAAAGTTGGGATGACCTTGGTTGTAGTATCCACGTAACAAAGTAGAACCAATGACCTTATTCTTACAAACAATGACAGAAGAGATGGTATGACGAGTTTGAGATGGGTGCCCAATGTTAGCACTTTTTGGTTTATGTGGCTAATCATGGATTATTCTTTGAACCAGTTACCTGGATATGTTTGTCCTTCTGTGGCCAGATCGTGTATCTGAAGTATCAAGTCGTAGGGGCCTTCGCAGCATATCACATAAAAATAAAATCCAACAAGAAGCATGTCAATACAAACTTAATGAAGCTTTAGCTAATAAGAACCATGTAATATTTTGGCAGTCTTTTGAGCTTACCAACATAACAAAAAACAACCTATACATCCAGGGCAGTGCCAGCCTGCTCTGCATGGGCCGCTCCAATCGTCTTCTGGGAAGATATAGATCACACAGTTGGTTTTGTTGTAGGTGTGCGAACAGATACCTTCTTCCAAAGCCTGTGAGAAATCAGGATATGTAACAACAAGAAGGTGTTTCAAAACCATTCATATAAAAATTATTAAGCTAGTCGACATCTTCAGCTTGCATATGTGAACTGATTACAGGACCAGGGGTTGCAATCTTGTACCGGTTGTTTGTTATAACTGCAGTTCTTTTCATATTAGGACACAAAACATGGAAGGGACCATATAATATTTCTTATCATTGCTCTCTAGTTCTTTTTCTTTAAAAACTGGAGTTATGAGGAGATTCATGTTACCTCTTAGTTCTAAATTGTATGGTCTGCAATACCATGCCTCATGGATTTCTCATTTTGCAAAAAATCCAGTTGATGTGGTTGTCTGCAGCAAAAGATACCATGCCTCATGGATATCTCTCATTTTGCAAAATTTTCAATGGATGTGGTTACCTGTAGCAAAAAATCATTGGCAATGATAATTAGCTACAGCAAAAAGTGAAAAAGTGTTTGAAACAGCATTGGTAGCAGTAATTATGCATCATTTAAAATAAACTAAAATTTTGCATTATTATGTCAAATTTTGTACAGGTTTTGTATGAAGTCCAATTAAGATAACAAACCAGATATGAGTAAGGTAGTATTATTCGTAGACATGGTATAAATAAAACTGGAGAAGCACATAATTAAGATAAAAATATTATATTTCATTGATTGACTTGGTGGTATTTGTAGCATGACCTTTTTCAATAAATAATGTTGTATTATTTTTATAAGAACACCTGTTGAATTAGTTAGAAACAATATGGTTGTGGTATTCTATTTTCTCCCTGGAAGTTGCATTTGGTTTGTGTACCGTATATGCTATCTGAAACTTATGCACTTTCACTTTTCAGAGTTTAGGTAAACTCCTATAAGCAATATAATAGAAATATATGTAGGTGTTCAAATTTACATCCTAAATATTAGTCCACAGAACTGAAAAACATTTTCACACATATCCTGGAAAAAAGCAAGATCTCTCATTATTACTTAGTTTAAATTGCATTTGAAAAAATTATAATCTTGTTACTAATTATGTTTAATGCAACAAGCAAATATTTGCAGGGATGATCTAATTGTAACTATATTACGATACCGAATTGCAAATCTTGTTATGACTACAATATAATACAAACTGCAGCCATAATCGAGCCTTCTCTTCAATGCCAACTGATGGAAGCACCTAACTTAACTCTACAAGCACATTGCCTAATTCGACATATGCTCATCATTTTTAGTGTCCAATTTGATATTCTTAATAAAGACTATACAGGGAACAATTGCTTGATCAAGCTTCAGATTTTACAAACAAAAGGGAGCAAACCACATCCTGTACAGAAAAAAATTATGTTAGCCAGTGCACAATTCATTACAAATTTGCTAATCATAAAGAAACTAAGACCTAAGGACGAAAACATGATACAAAATGACACATGTTATTCTGCTGGAAAAACGATCACAATATGTCAATATCACACTATGTTGATCTGCAAACGGGAGAAATATGCGACAGCTAAGGCAGAGGTGCACCAGTGGAGCGGCGGCCATCAAGGCCAGCCTTCTGCCCATCGCCACTGAAGGCACCAGAACACGGAGGCCCCGGAATCGAAGCAGGCGCGAAGCAGCGATAGAGAACTTCGCCGCGGGTTGCCCGCAAGCTCCCGCCGCCGCCTCACCCTCCGTGCCGCGCATCTCCCATCCTCCCCTGCACGACCCGCCTCCCAACTCCCGCGGCGGCGGTGTCTGCTCGGGAGGTGCCCCGTGGTGCGTCAGCACACGCAGCGGGGCTGCTGCCGAGAGCGGCGCCTCTGCCGTCTCGAGAGGAGTGGTGGCGAGGAGGATGCAGAGATCTCCGGCTTGGCCCGCCGCGAAGCGTCGCACCTCGAGCTGGTGCAGGCTGCAGCGAGGCGGAGGAAAGAATTGAGGCGTTGCGAGGCGAGGAACGGGCGGGTTCCCGAAGCTTCGCGGGCGCCCCGGTCTGCAGCTTAGCGGGCGAAGACCCGCGATGACCCGCATCAGACGGTCGACCTCACTTTATTGCCGGATCCAACGGCTGACGGGCTAACGGGCTAACAGGCGACGTGGACCTTGTGCCCGCCCGTGGAAAGACCCGGGATTCGTAGTATAGAGAGAGATAGAGATATGCAAGTCAAATTGTTCTACATGCCAAACGACATAGTACCTATTTCTCTGTGATTGTTTAAGCACCAAATTAAGATATTCTTTCAAGGGTAGTCGTGCTTATTTTTCTTTCCAGTGAAAGGAACTCTATCCTATCCTAGTGGTTAGAGCGACTGAAAATAGACCATGTCCGAATCCTCGCAGAAGCCAATTTAGGGCGAGCTTCACCTGATTCTGATTCTCTATTGGAGCTGATTCTCCGAGAGAAACGATTCTGTAGCTGAAAGTGATTCTCTTTGATTATCTAGCAAAAACTTTCTAAATCAGGATTGAGAATCACTTCATAGAATCAGGAGAAGCTACTTTTTTTAGCTCCCAGCCTCTTAGTTCGTTTCAGAGAATCACTTCACAGAATCAACTGAGAATCATTTCTCACTGAAAAACTGTTTGGCAGAGCTTCTGCTGGATTCAGCCGAGAATCAGCTCTAGGAGCTCTGCCAAACAGGAAAAGATGTTTCGAGTGAATTCTAAACTTGGAGAAGATTGCTTATTCTTAATGAAAGATCATGGGACAGTCATACCCCGCCATTCCATTTTTTATTTTTCTTTCCACCTTTTCTGCTTCAAATTATTTATTTCCCGAGGGAATATAGAGCTTTATGTATATTATTTGTAATTCGTTGGTACTGTCATCATCATGTACAAATCCGTCAATACAAGGAATTGTTGCTAGCGAAACAACTGAGCTATAGACCTGCTCTTCGTTAGGCTTTGAAAGTTTAACAACTAGAACATTGGGCGCGCATCGCGCGCCCTGTCATGATTAAAGCTAATTAGTGATGCTTTTTGGATCAGTGACTCAAGCAAAAAAAAAAAAATCAATGTTCTATTTTCAAGCCACGTAAAATATAATACAAACATGAAGCAACAAATGACAACGCAGCCATATTTTCAAGGTTCTATTTTCAATGCTTTATCACTTCTTTTAGTCATGTTGGATAAGACATAAAATAACGAAGCATATAGAACTGGGAAAGTACAGCAATGAAGAAGAGAAATCATGCACAAATTGTTAGTATAGGAGCACCTAGTATCATACATAAACGGAAGTCATAAGCTAAATTTTGTTTACCAAAGCAGAGGACTCTGCTGAGAAATAATTCAGAAATAGTATTAAGAGCTTCTACAACTTGAGAAATATAGCATATCCATGTCTCTATAACACATAGGCATCAATACAACCACCTAGGATATGGTCCAAGAATATCAATGTCTCCATCCAAGTAAGATAATGTATCAAATGTTTAAGTGACTTGTTTCTGACATCATATCTGCAACATTGAAAAACGGAGCTCATCAGTGTCTTTTCACAAGCAATATACAGATGGTAGAAAACTGCAAGAGTTTTCCAGAAGGAATTAGCATAATTATTTGTCAAATCATAGCTATCTCATATCAGGAAATCACAATTCTTCCTTACATAGTGTTTTACTGATATCGGCTAGTGTGCAAATCACAGTACATAGTATGCCTTACAGCTACCTCATATCAGGAACCCTCAACTTCATGCGATGGAGCTTATCAGAAATAACTACTCTACATTTTCATCACTTCGGCATATGGCTTGCTAGCTGCTAGCAATATTATTTCCTATCAATTCATACCAGCTTATCCCACACCCTCAATCACCTGCAACTGATTCATGTGTTCTTGTGAAAAAGATTCAGAAATCAAAAGTCAAACTGCTTAGTTGTTAAATAAAGAATGAAAGCTATTTCAGACACATCATTGATCAAGGTGCTACTGTAAAGTTCTACCATTAAGAGCACAATTTAGAACAAAGCTTAGCACTCAATTTAACCAAACATGGAGCAATACTCTGCAGCATCAAAATCACATCCTTCGCTTACCTACAACTTTGTTCTATCTAAGAATGTCAAATTTAGAACCGACACATATTGTTCCATCTAAGAATGTGACATATTCATATTAGCACACGCACACCAATATCTCAACCTCACACTGACAACAAGCAGATTAGATTGCAGAAACATAAATAAACTGCAATCCCCAAATGCATCAGGATTTTGGATAAAAAATGCTGAAATGCATTGGCTTCTTCAGTTTCTCAACCAATTGAGCAAATGTATTTGGAGATTCAACCATCAAACTATCAATCACAGAGGAGGCCCAACACAGATTTGCATCAAACTTCATATAATAGAACACCGCCTTTGAAAATCTAAACATATGCAACCTTAAAGACTACCCCAAGGCTCTGATCTGAATGAAGTATAAGTAATGCCAGATGCAGATCCAAATGAAGAAAGGCACGAGTCTGCTCACCTGCCCCTTGGAGGAGGATGTATTTCCTCCCGAACTGCACCATCATGTCCATCTCCGTCGATGAGAGCTCATGCCCATGCCCATTGGACAAATCGGCCTTGCTTCTATGAATAACCATGGGCTCATTTAGATAAGCATATCACCACACAGTAAATAAATCATCAAAATTGAATGGATATAAACAGAGAACAGGATTGGACCAACGAACAAACCTGAACAAGGAAGGATTGGTTCGTTGGATCTCCAACGACGCCGTGCATCTCGCCTCGCAGCCGTCCTTGGCCTAGGGAACTCCAGCACGCACTGCCATCGGCGAGGTGGAGAGGTCCAATGGACGTCCCCTAGCCACACCCAATGTGTTTGGGCTGCACTCGCTTGGGGACTTCTGCGTCGTCGCTGTTGAAGCCTCGAGGCCGCCGTTGAAGCCTGGAGGAGCCCCATGCCTCTCGCGTGGACGCTGGACAGGGCTTGCCGTTGCCACTTGAGCCGAGGATGCCAAATCCAACATGACGCTCGAGGAAGGTCCCGTTGTGCCATGGCTAGCATGGCTCTCTATTGGCGATGCACCAATCTCATGAGGCGTCGCCGATTCTACGCCAGGCGCGGCTGGATCCTTCCCCGGGTGGCCACGATGACAGTCGTGCCGACGCTGAGGCAGCGAACCGGGAGGCGCCCCGCGTGACCTGCGCGGCCATCGACTCGGTGGGGGAGCTGCCGCGCGTCGAGCCAAGAAAAAAAGGAGGAAAAAAGAGAAAAAAAAAACACCGGATCTAGCGGAGGGCGGGGCGGCCGCCGGCCAGCGATGCTCCTCGAATCCGGCTGCCTCCAGGCCGCCGCACCCCTGCGGGCTGCTCCCCACCGCGAAGGCTTGAGCTCGCCGCTCCCGCCCGCTCCCCATAGCTCGTCGCTCCCCGCCGCTCCCCACCGCGAGGTCCTGCAGCTCGTGCGCGCCGCGAGACACCCCTGCGGGTAGCTGCTCACCGCTCGCCGCCGTGTGGCCCCACGACTCGCGTGCTGCCGCCGTGTAGCCTCCAGGGAGTCAAGCAGGAGGGGCGGCTGCAGGGAGAGGAGAGGGAAGGGGAAGAAAGAGGGGATTGTGAGCTAGGGTTTCGGCTGAGGGGGTTTATGCAAAAAATGACGGCTTTATGCGGAGTGCGGGTTGATTTCCGTAGAGTAGAAGGACTTTTTTGCAAAAATTGCTTGTCGAGGCACCCGCTGTTCGACACGTGTCCACATTTCGGTGGGAAGCAAGGAGAGAACAGTGAACAGGAGCTCTCTTTAAGAATTTTGATTCACAACAATCTCATACTATGCATTTTTCAATCCAGCTTGCATGAGCTCTGCTTCTTCTGCTGAGTAACGATGGAACAAATACCTTTGGGAAGAGAGTAGCACCTGCCCCCAAGTGATCCCAAATGATGGTACTTGCACTTGTAGATCCCATGTCTTCACCAAAGCTTCCATCCACATTGATTTTAGCCCAACAATTTTCTAGAGGCTGCCACAGAAGTTCTGTTATTTCTTTCTTCAGTGTCCCTACAAAAATGTTCATGGATGGCTTGCTCTTCGTATCATCGATCGGTACATACTCCATTTGTCCCAAAATAATTGTTGTTTTAGTTTTTCTAGATACATACTTTTAGTATATATGAATCTAAATATACATTGTGTCCAGATATATGGTTTTGATACATGGTAAAAACCATGTATCTAAGGAAGCTACAATGACATTTATTTTAGGATGGATGAAGTAGTATGTTGTGTGGCCTGATATAGTGTTTTGTAAGAATTTTAAGGCTCTAGCCGACCACTCAATAGATAGGGCTAGTTCTGCAGAGCTCCAGGTTCTAGTAGAAACGTTTCTCTGGTTATTCCCCACCACATTTTGTGAAAACCGTTTGGTAGGGTTTATAGATTTCATATTCTTCAAGAAAAAATGTGAAGGAAGTGAATAAAAAACAGGTGAAGTGCCTCTTTGGGCGATTCTTGATGTAGTGTTCAAACAAGAATCATTTCAGGTGACTCCAGGTAAAACATTTTATGTTTTAACGTGTTTGGCAAGGATTTTGGAGAATACAAAAATGTTTCTGCATCCAAAGGGATTCATAGTATCCTCCACGTGCTGCATTCTGACCACTCTAATTTCTTCCTTTTATTTGGCAATCAAGTTAAATCCTATGGTGTCAAACTTTCTAAGTTCTAGGCATTTAATATGCTTAAATCTCCCTTGCGCGACTATGTTAAAACTTGAACTACTAGAGTTGCCTTCCAATAAATATTTACATAGTGTTTGGTTCAATCATCGGTAATGCAAATGAAAATGGAATCAGATTACAGTGGAATCAGGACAAGGATCACCGGTTACCGTCTTTCTTTGGTTGCATACTGTAACAGTATTCGATACCTGCTACTTTGACATATGTAATAAGCAGCTTCTGTCTATCTATTTGGTCATCTTGCCTTCTCTCCCCCCTTCTTCCAAGTCACGGGGGAAACTGAAGAGCCCAATCTAGCAGAAAAAACATTCAGTCAAGTGGGAGTAGAGATGAAAACGCTAGGGATATTTTCCGTTCGTCCATCCGACCGAGAGGGTTTAGGCACTAAATGAATAGTCCGATATTCGGATTCGGAGATTCAATATCCGATTGGTATCTGAATCCGAGTACCCAAAGTTGAATATTTCTTATAGATATGTGACGTATATCAATATCTATTCAATATCCGATACATTTTACACTATCGATATCTGAATCCGATCCGAGAAAAAAATAAATATCTGTATTCGTATTCGTGCATATCTGTTCATATCCGATCCATTTTCATCCCTAGGTGGGAGCTTGATTTGGGGAGTGAGGGATTGATGTGGACGGGTGCAGAAGAGATCTCTAGCGCTGCGGGAGCTTTAACGTGCGGAAATGGCGAAGCAACAGCATTTAACTCAATCTGGGCACTGTGAAATTGATTTTAGAGGCATCTGAACTTGAATCCGATTGCGTGTGGGTTCGATTCACAGTGGGAGATCTCGATTTTGATGATGAAAACCACGATTCGGATTTTAATTCGGATTTTATAAGAGTCAAGGGAGGAGAGCATCTCCACCTGAATTCAAATGTTTTTTTTGTGACGCTTTATTTATTCTTCTGTTTTCGGACAATTGCAAGGGCAGAGCTCACAGAGAGTCTACCTTCGCCATGCCCTATACTGCACTGGCAGAAAGCGCATGCTGTGAGAAAGCGCATGCTGTGAGAGTTATACCAGGCTTTCGTTGTCTTCTCCGCGGGTTTTACCGAGCTTTCATTGTCTTCTCCAAATGGGCTTCATTTCCCTTGGGCTTCGACTTGAAGGCACCTCATTCAACGTTTCTTAGGAGAACTCAATCAATTTTTTCCTTAGGAAAAAGAAAAGTATAAAACAAAAATAACGAAACAACGCTTTTTCCCCGGGTGCATCATTCTGTGGCTGTATGGTGGGCACAAGCTCCCAACTCCCAATTTATATTTTACAAGTTTTCTGAAAATGTTTGTGACCATATACCGAGTAACCAATATAAAACTCTTTTCTCGCAAAAAAAAAATCCTGGAGAATTATGTATTCCAATAGCATTCCTACGGGAATTTATCATCTTATATCTTGAGCTGTTAAGCAGGACTGGTTAATGGATGATGCGCGTAGTCTTCACGGGAGTCCACTTTTTCTTTATATCGGGGTTTCTTAAAACTTGCCGGCTCCTACCGCGCTGTCCGTGTTTCACTCGCACGGCAAGTTCCTTGCACCGACACGTGTGTTAAGACATTTTGTAAAAAGATCCTCTGTAGTTTCTGTACGCAGCCCAATTTCTCCGGTCCTAGTCCAACGAAGGCCCGACGCCCAGCCCTAGATTTTCCTCTCTTCTCCTCCCATGCCGCCGCCGCCGCCACCGCCCCTCGCCACGCGCGCCTCCACGGGCGTCTTCCTCCCTCCGCCGCCGCCGCCCCTAGCCGCGTGCGCCTCCACGAGCGTATTACTCCCTCCGCCGCCAACGCCACCGCTGCTCGCTGGGCGCGCTCCGGCGGCTTGCGGCTCGATGGCACGCGGGGCACGGTTGCAAAATGCCGGCGCTCGTGGCCACCGGTGACGGCGCAGGTGTGAGTTCCAGCACGACAATACAAACTTGAGCTCCGGCATGGCCTCGACTACCTATGTAGTGATGACGCAAGGGCAAGCTCCTGCGGTGGCGCAAGCAGCCGGCACGAGCTCGAGGTTAAGCACGGCCGCGCTGCCCCACCAGCCGCAGCACCTGGCTGCTCATCGGCAGAGCGGATTCGTGCGTGCGCCGCCGGATCCGCTCGCCCTATGTGCGGGGTCCGCGTGGACGATAACGCCAGATCCGTTTGTTGGTGTGGAGCGAAGCGCCCGCCGGCGGTGCCAGGGGAATCGTGGCAGCGGACGGGCGGACGGCGCAGCACCTTGTCTACAGCTTCCATCACGAGGTGGGGACGTTCTCGTCCACTCATGGCCCTTCTATCCCCTCTCTCAGTTGCGGCGCCGGCGCGGCCTCACCGGCAAAGAAAGGTACGGCGGCAGCTACGCGCAAATGCTTCGAGAACTCCTGGACCAAGGGGCGGGGTCGATGTGTTCGGCCAGACCCATTCTGCTATCAATGTTGACGATGTCCACCAGTCCATGAACTGCCGCTGCCCGCATCTTCGAGAAATGCATGGACAAGGTAACTCAATTCATCACTGTTAATCCCTTTACATCTAGATTGCATGGTGTTTAGTCCTTTGCTCCTAGCATTGGTTTTAATTAGTGCTTACACTGTCGAACTGAGACAGAGAGAAGGTACTGATTGATTTTTTTATGGACTGTGCTGCTGCTGTGTGGTGTGCTTATGCTCATCTGAATCAGGAGCTCAGCCGTCTAAAATTTGTAGAGGCCAATCTGCAGACTCTAACAAACATGTGTGTTCTAACGAAAAAATAGTGTCAAAGATATATTAGAATGATAGAGTGGCGTTTATTAATGTGAAATTAAAGACATACTTGCAGCATGATGGTAGTTTCAGCTACAGAGGGAACACATAAGCTAAGCCGTCAGCAAGGAGTATCGAAATGTCCGTGTCAGTTATGTATCTTTTTATCCACACTAATTAATTTTTTTAGCGAGCTATAAACTTGATAAGAGTGCAGTAGAGGATGTTCATGTTCCATTTTGAGTACATTCTCACTGACCGGTGTTAACCTTGCCTATAATTAAAAGGTTATTGTTTCTTTTCTTGCAAAACTTTGTTCCCATGTAATCGTTATTTAAAATACGATTTGCTTCAGTTCCCTACAAATTCTACACCTTGCCTACCTTTCGAACCGATCAAATGCCAACTCTGAAGTGATTCTAAATACGTTTGCTTCCATGTGTCCCTCTCAGTTTCCAAAATTCCAAGTTTCCGTTTGGTTTACCTATACTCAATTAAATTAATCTTTTAGCAATCTGACAAGGAGTTTTGTCACACTCAGGATTTGGTTTCCATTTTGTTCCCATATGGAGCTTTGTTTAGGTTTTCAGTTTGGTTCATGTTTTGCATTCGCTGAGATACTAAGCAAAAATAGGATGGGGAGATGGGATAATAGGCAGGTGTGGTAGTTTGGGATCTGTATCTTCTGATTCCTTTGCTTCAGACATGAAGATGTTGACTTGCCTGATTACGTCATTCTTTTCTTTCTTTTTACCAACACATCAGCGCGATTCAGAAGATGCATCTACGGGACGTGATGGCCAGCCCCCACTGAATAATGTTTGGTTGCAGTGAGTCAAAAGGATTTTTCTGTATTACTTGAGGCAGGGGGTGACTGGTGGAACCACTGAGAAGCTAATCAAATTGGCAGACATGATGCATGTGCCAGTTTTTGCAGGGTTTGCACTTTTCTCTGGTAGTTTGGGATCTATTTGGTTTGTTCCAGGCTGTGAAGCTGAAGGAAAAGGTTGAGGAGATTTTTAATGGTGAAAAGGTATGGATGATGACCTGAAACTGTTATTCAGTTTTTCCTCAGTCGTTTATTTGGTATGCAGTTTAATGTTCCAGCAATGGAACATTGGCTATTTTTTATTTCTTATAAGCCTGGATGATATTGTTTTCTCAGTTATTGCTTGCTCATAGTCGTTTATTAAATGTGGCAGAAACTTTAATATTGATTGCTGGAACTGCTTGAACTGCAGGTTGGGGCAACTGAAAAAGCATTGACAAATGTTGTGTCAATTGGAATAGATGATAGCTTTCTTGGGTTTCTATTTGTGTATATTGCACTCCAGAGTCCAGACTGGTAAATGACGGAGCTCTCATTCCTAGATTCCCTAGAAGGCTGGAAAGCAGAAACATGTATACTTTTTAACTAAGGCCTTGTTTAGTTCGCGAAAGTTGGTTGAATTTCCTGTAGAAAAAGTGTATGGGAAGCGTGCTGCAGAGAGGGGACGCGTTTTTCAATGCATTCCTTTTGGTTGAATTACAAAAACTTGCTCCAACTAAACAAGGCCTAACATGCTTATAGTACTGGTGGTTTTCAGATCCAATAGCAGCAGAATGTGCAACAGGCGGCAGCGCGAGAACTGATATTCAGATCCAGAATTAGCATTAGGAGAAGTTTACAAACAACCGGAAATGTTATGAGTCGATGATAGGATGTCTGATGGACATGTGAGTGAAAAATGGTTTAGCAAGCTTGAATTACCTGTTGTTGTCCTTTTTCTGCATAAATATATGAGCATGTTTCCCTTTCGCCACACTTAATATTATGAATATCAAAATGCTACTAGCCATGTGCTCATGTTTTGATCTCTGCTGGAATCTATTGTGAGGTGATGATAGGGCGCGCAAGCGCGCGCCAAATGTTCTAGTATATATATAACAGTGGGAGTGGGAGCCCATTTTGATTTCTCCTTGGATGTTCTCACCTAACAAGCTGACGGCAAAGCAGCTCGTACAGTCGTTTCACACGCCCAGCATCGCTATGTTCCTATTGGGACTGTATAATTGCTGATCTGTCATACAATTTAATGCTTATGAGACATTATGAAATATTGTTAAGACTGTCCTTGTCAGTCAACTAAACTATACCCACATTGGCTAGTCTTAGTACATGATTTTATTGCACCGTTACCAAAAATGAAAAACTTAGTAATCGAGCCGGTTGGATTTCTATGAAACCCTTATCTTATCTGGTGAAATTCTTCATTCTCTCATCTCATAAAAACCTTGCTGAGTCCTTAAAATTGCTTCTGTGGCATATGGTTTAATGGTCACGAGTAGGACTGGACTCGGAGCTCGAAATTCGCGAGCTGGCTCGGTTTGACTCAATTGATTTTCAAACGAGACAAGCAGCTATTTATTCTCGTTTCGTTAACGAGCTAGCTCAACCAACTCGCTGCCGGCTCATAAGCTAATCAAGCTACAAGACCCAACACATGAAGTCACCGTCAAACAAGATTCAATCCAATCATCCGCTCCACTTTTCTAGTCACATGTCCCACACATTCAACCCCTCTAATCATTAAATCTATTTATTTAGAAGTTTAGAACCTACAAATTTAGTATATTTTTGTGTAATTTATATTGGTAATCTAAAATTTATGTTTGAGTAAGTCAAACTGGCATTTTTGCTTGTTTTTGTTAATAAGCCGAGGCCAGGCCGAGCCATGGGGTCCAGCCTATACCTAACAAACACGGTTGTTGAATATCCGCCTTGGCCTGCGTGCGCACATGGAGAGTACATGTCGGTCCTGCAGGCTGGACCAAGTATGCCAACGAAGCATTGACCAAGCTGGCAAGCAAGGGGTCGACAAAATTTATTTGCTGGCTGCATCATCTGGCAGCTGGTCTCTCCTCTAATGAAGCTCACGCTCCGTCTAATTTGGTCCTCGTACCCGGAGCCAAGAACATCGTCCTCTTGAGCACGGGCACCTCCAGCTAGCTCTTCTCCTGCTCAAGGTTAGTATCTTCTCTTGCTAGATGTCCCTTGTATCTTGCTTACGATAGTTACTTCTCCCATCTTTTATACCTTGTACGCCAGTTTATACCTTTTATTTCTCGATTAAGCCGTGCTCTGGGGCTCTGCGCTCCAGTAAGAATTAAAGCTCTACCGATCCGTCTGCATCTATCCTCCAACAGAAATTGTTTGTTTCTAGCTGAAATCGACCTACCATTTGACCCGTTATCGCGATAGCATGGCGATTAGTAATTCTCAGATCGCCATGCCCGTTGTTTGTTTCTAGCTGAATTCGACCTACCATTTGACCCGTTATCGCGATAGCATGGCGATTAGTAATCCTCAGATCGCCATGCCCGTTGACCATATATACATCTTTGTAGGAGCTTTGGAAGGTCGGCGCGGGAGTACAAAATTAAACCAGAAGCGTTGAAACAGAACAGTGCAGCTGGTAACGTACACTGCTACTGTTCCATCAGCATGCCATATTTATGCTTCGAATCGGCTCATGCAGAATGGATTTTGTAGCAGCACAAACAGTAGCATGGATACCGAGTTGGAAAAGGCGGAGATAACAGCTCTACCGTTTGAATATCTGAAAACAATCACAAATGATTTCGCAGAAGAACGGATGCTTGGTGCAGGCGGATTTGGATCTGTTTATAAGGTGAGATCATATATGTATCCATGGCTTACAAGTTACAACTGTGAATAGGTATGACCAGTACTGGGTGTGAGGTACAAGGCGAATTAGGCGCGCACACACACACAAATGATACCTAGCCAAAAATCTTGTTCGGTGAGTAGTTAGTACTGATGATAAATAAATCTTGAACAGGGAATACAAGAAGATGGACAAGTATTTGCTGTGATGAATAATCATAGCTTGGACTTTGAAGATACAGCATTTGGGAATGCGGTCCGGACCTTTATGAGGCTTAAGCACCAGAATATTGTTAGGCTACATGGCTACTGTGCTCATACAGAACATAAATTTGTGGAGTACCAAGGAAGAAATGTTATGGCTGAGCTAAGGCATAGAGTACTCTGCCTGGAGTATCTTCCCAAAGGGAGCCTTGACCGCTATCTTACAGGTATGATGCTTCTCCACTTTCACTCTACTTCTGCTATCCGTGTTTGAATTGGATCAATACACAGTCTGCTGTTAACTTGTGCAGATGCAAGTCACGGGCTTGACTGGCCTACACGTTACAGCATTATCAAGGGGGCATGCGAGGGCGTAAAATATCTTCATCATGTCAATATTCTCCATCTGGACATAAAGCCTAGTAGTATATTACTCGATGATAGTATGGTACCCAAACTTGGAGATTTTTTTCTGTCCAGCTTCTTCCATGCTGAAGAAGACCTGATACTTGAAAGTCCTGTAACAGGAACAATGTAAGTTAAATGTGTCATGTTGGGAGTATCCACTTGTTTTAGGTAACAAAAATATGCTATCTACAAATCCATTCTGTGGTATGCAGAGGATATATGGCGCCAGAATACATCGAAGAAGGGCTAGTCTCAAAGAAATATGACATATACAGCCTCGGGGTTGTAATGCTAAAGATAATTGCCGGACATGAAGCATACCGTCGCACTTTCGACATGCCTCGCGATGAATTCATTGATCATGTAAGCAGTGCTATTTCAGAGGTACGCATGACTGTGCTGATTCTTAACAATCTGGTATTTCAGGTACTTGACAGTTGGGCAAGCAACCTGCGTTTAACATTAACGGGCTCCACCTTGGAAGCATACTGTGAACAAGTGAAGAGATGCACTGAGATTGCACTGGACTGCGTGGAGACCGATAGAAACAAGAGGCCTGATACAGTGAATATCACCCTTACACTGAACGCGACAGAAACTCACAAGGTGAGGATGCTCCTCTTGGAAACAAAAACAGTTACCCTGTGGGAACTCCACTTCACGAATTAAAATATTCGTTTCTGTTTTCTATAATTAATCAATTGTTTTTTTGAAATAATTAATCAATTGTCTCTCGACTTGCGAATTAAAGAGGCCTCTATTGCCCTCTAGCTCTTTTCTTGTTATGAAACAGCCACCTGGGAAGCTTCCAAAGTTACAACCTACTTCATCTGTTTGTTTTCACCTAGATTATATAATAATCTAGCTTATGTACCAAAGATATTATGGTAAGAACTAAAAAGTCACCATGGACTATCAAATAAGCTGAAATAAGCTATCCATATGCAGCTTATTTGAGATTATTTGGGTGCTCAATGATGGTCTTTTACCATAGTACCATTGACTCATAAGCCTGATTATATAATCTAAATGGAAAACGAACACCACCGCACATAATATTTTTTTGAAGTAGAGCATAACTTTCTGTTCCCAAATTTAGCAGTACGTATCTTCAGAGTGGAAACTAAAAATCATACAAAACAACTATACCAGAGAAAAGAAACACAGATCTTAAAGTGGATCTTGTGGCTATTATCAACTGAGAAAGACCGAAGCCTAGAAACTGAAACATAGGCTACTCATCTCAATTGCGGTTTCATCCACTGGCTAATACCTAAAGTGTTTTCATGTGGCTGAAATATACAGGGTTTTAAGGATAAACAAGAATGGAGAATGTCATACGACATGATGAAAACAATCACAAATAACTTCACAACTAAAGTACTTGGTAGAGGTACATTCGGTACTGTTTATGAGGTATGGTCAAGCATTAATTGCCTTTTCAGTGTTGAAGAAGTTTAGATCCCAAAATTTATTTCAGTATATATAAGTAAGGGAAGTTGAGCAGGGTGTGCTTGCAAATGGGGATGCTGTAGCTGTGAAGAAACTCCACCATTATTCAGAAAATCCAAGGAAACAGATTGAGAGCGAGGAGCATCTTAAGAATCTTGAGCACGAAAACATAGTACGACTTATAGGCTTCTGCCATGGGACAATACAAGAAACAGTTGAGAAACAAGGCAAATACATAGTAGAGGACGTGACAGTAAGTTTGCTCTGCTACGAGTTACTGTCAAACGGAAGTCTGGAGGACAAGATGTGGAAAGGTAAGATGAAGCAAAGAATTTAAGTCATTCTTCCCGATAATCAATTACATTATTTTCTCTTTCATTTCTATCTGACTGCAGAGAAAGCTTCTGAACTCAATTGGGAAACTCGCTACTCAGTGATTCAAGGCATTTGCAAGGGCTTACACTACCTTCACCACGTATGTCAGAATGCCCCCATCGTCCATAGGGATCTAAAACCTGGCAACGTTTTGCTAGACGGAAACATGGTCCCAAAGCTTGGGGATTTTGGTCTATCAAGGATTGTCCCTAAAACACAAGCTCATATTACGATGGCTTACGGGTCAAGGTAATCCGCTGCACATTCCAGTGGCCAAATGAAGATACACTATGCATTCAGTAAAATCAAATATTAATGAACTCAAAAAAATTGACGCAAGCCCAAAATATACAGATACACTTGCTTCTAGTTTCTATAAAAAAACTATAAATCTCCAATAACAGGTATTTCTGAAATTATCTCTACATGCTCGTAATTTATATATACACAAAGCTACTTGGCATAATTTTTTTGTGGAAGCCTAATTTTTTTATTAGTTCGGTAATGATATATTCAAATACTGTCATGCAGCGGATATATGGCACCAGAAACAGTACGCGATACTAAGTCATCTAGAATAACACCAGCATCAGATATATACAGCTTGGGTGTTCTGATTTTGGAGATTGTAACAGGGGACCAATGTCCACACGATGAACACTCCGGCCGGCGGTATATTGACAAGGTAAGATGATGCTATCTATTAACTAATGTTGATACAGTGTCACTTCCTTAATAAACAAGCCAACCAACGCGTTCACACAGGTTAGCTGTATAATATTATAGTTTTCTCTCACAACATTATAGTAGTAACATTTACTCTCTATTTTTGATTAATGCATGCTTGCGTATAGGGATCTGACCCATGATCTGAAATACGTTCAGATGTTCTTTCCTGATGTACAATTTGAAATTTGGAGACATAATTAAATGAGTAAAGTACATCTACCGTATATGAAGTTGCGTTGTCGTTTCACTTTAATCCAACAAGTGTTAACCGTTGCACCACCATAAATATGATGAAGTTGCATTATTATTTTACTTTGATCCAACAAGTTACAAACGTTGCACCCACCATACATGAAGTTGCATTATTATTTCACTTTTGTTCAACAAGTTGCAAATATTGCACCCAGCATACACTAAGTTATCCATTATGTGCATATATAATCCACTGTACTTCAACATTGTATATTCTACGAATGCCAATTGGCAAACTAGTGCCAACAAAGTATACCATGTAGCCAGCTCAATAACTATTGTTACAACTAAATTGGGCTAATGGAAAATTAGCGTCCGCCCGACCCAAATTTTATTTTTGAGGGTGTGGTCTACTTTTTCTTAGTGTTTTATAGAACCTACAAGTTAATTCAATAGTTTCATATGCGTGTAGTTTCATATGCGTGTTCAATAATTTTTCCTGTATGTTCTGGATACCCTAGCAAGCATTTAAGACACTTTCATACCATTGCTAGTATGCCACATCTATAGAATACATAGTGTGATATATATTGGACTGTACATGCACAAACAAACAACTTCATATATTGTGGGTGCAACGCTTACAACTTGTTGAACCAAAGTGAAACAATGATACAACTTAATGTATGTATGGTGGGTGCATAATTTACAATTTATTGGACCAAAGTGAAACAATGATGCAACTTCATGTATGGTGGTTGATACTTGTTGGATAAAAATGAAACAACAACCTAATTTCATATAGGATGGATGTGCTTTACTCTATTAAATATGTCTTCCTCATCTGCGCAACTCCCGCCCGCAACTCAACTTCCCCGTCCGCAGCTGTCACCTGCCCCACCCTCGTGCCTCCGTCGGTCCGTCCTCCCATCCCTCTACAACGATCCCCACCTGAGAACACGCCTAATTAATTAACGAATCAATGATCGTCCAATGCATTCCATTTGAGAATGCTAAAATCCACATCTCCATCTATATTGAGTTGCCCAAATTTGATGCACAGGCTACTCTCCAAATTTGGACAATATATTTTTGCTTCACCGGTGTCGGTGTATGAAATCACCAACTAGTAAATTTAGTGGATTGTGCGTTAAGGCTTGGATGGTTCGCAAGAGGATACAAGGGTTATACTGGTTCAGGCAAGAATGCCCTACGTCCAGTTCGTGGCTCTCGTGTTATTTTTGTTGTCTGTAGTAGGGGTTACAATCGGTCGAGAGAGAAAAAAGCTCCTAAGTCTCTGTGTGCGGTGTGCTGGAGTGTGTGTGGTCCAACCCCTGCTAAGAAGGACCCCTCTTCCCTTTTATAGTTCAAGGGAAAAGTTAGGCCGTTACACGAGAGATAGAGAAGAGAAAGAAGAGGCTTAGGAAGGAAGGAAGGCATCCCGGTTCTCCGCCCCTCGCTCTGGTCTGGGGCCCCCCTCGTGGGTATTGTAGATGATGCCCAGGAAGGGCACCCTGCAGCGCGCTTCGCAGAACCGCCTGACGCCTCCTACGCCGCAGGCTAGCATTGGGCCGCTGGCTATGACGGGGAGGCCGCGGTGTTAGGGGCGCGGCGCCTGCCCCACCTTGTTCCGGGTAATTAACGTCCATCACGTCCATCTGCGCCATTCGCAATGCTAGTATGCCGAGGCCGAGGCCCTGGGCCCCGAGGCCTGGGCGAATCTTTGACCCCTGCGGAAAGGTCGGGCGAGGCGGAGGGCCTGCCCGCGGTGGGTCCTGCTCTCGACCCCTCCGTCTGGGGTCGGGCGAGGCGGAGAACCTGCCCCACGGCGGGCCACACTCTCGACCCCTCCGTCCAGGGTCAGGCGAGGCGGAGAAGCTCCCAAAGGGGCCACCCTCTCCCGACCCCGAGGGTCGGAGGTCGGGTGAGGTGGATCCTTGCGCCCTGACACTGGCTAGGCTGGCCCACGTGCCAGGGTCTTCAGCTGCGCTTGTCTCGCGTTCCCGTATTACGATATATTTAGGGTTCGGGGTGGGGGGGTCGCCGTGTTTATCTAACCTCGTTGGTTAGGTTACCTCGGATATTGATATCCGACAGCCGATGCTTGCCATTCATATTTATCGCCTTGGGCGTGGATTCAAGTCCGAGACATCTTGCCATTGAGACATCCATCCATTCAGAAGCTCTGCCACGACTTCCTGCTTCTGATATGTGTTAGGAAACATTTTTTTTAGATAAAGGATGAATAAGCATCTGGTCTCTACGTCTGTCGATGTACACAGCCCCTTATTACAAAGTTTGCATCAAAGTCAAGATAAAAGAGCAAGCCGTTCTCAGAAATATAAACTAAAGCAAACGGTAAATATGGTTCCACCCTCTTTTGACGAGCTCCATCGCCGCAATCTCTATGTTTCTGCTCATCAAGGAGAGTGTCTGCTTCGCTTGCTCATCACGCTGCAGCTGCTCCCAGAAACGTAACCAGTACGTTGCCCTGAAGATAACCTGCAAAATCGAATTATATTTGATTTTGTGAAAAATGATATCATTTCGGTATCGCCAGATTGCCCAGCAAATAGCAGCAACCCCACCCAAATCAGGCTCCTATTATTTGTATATTGATTGGAGAGCCAAGTCCCATACATATGCCGAATCGATCTAGGTGGGGTCAATCCTGTAGCATAAAAAATTATCCTCCATATCATTCTCGCATAAGGACAGTCAATAAACAGATGGTTTATAGTCTCATTTATATTACAGCCACAATATTTTTGACTGCCTGTCCAGTTTTTTTAGCAAGATTGTCTTTGGTTAGGATCACCCCTTTTTGCAAATACTAGAGGAAAATCTTAATTTTTAGAGGAATCTTTAACTTCCAAATCGTCTTATGATGAAAAGGTGGTTGTGTATCTATGAGATATCGATACAGGGAGCGTACAGTATAAGACCTGGATGCGGTCAAGTTCCATTTAAGAGTATCGGTCCCGTCCACCAATTCAATCTGGGCGATTTGTGCTACAAGGTTTTGCCATTCAATTAGTTTGTTATCTACTAAAGCCCTCCTAAAAGATACCTGGAGAGGCGAAGTAGCCATAACTTTGGCTACTGTCGCATGAGGATCCCGCACTATATTGTATAGTGATGGATACTCAGTTTTGAATGGTCTGTTTCCTGCCCAAGTATCTTCCCAGAATCTAGTCTTCCCCCCATCTTTTACCTCAAAGGTGCCTAGATCCAGCACCTCCTCTTTGATCTTCATGAGGCCTCTCCAAAAATGAGAGTCATAGGGTTTGGCTTTAACCTGAGTAAGCGACTTAGAACCAAGATATTTATTAGTTAGTAACTTTTGCCACAATCCATCGGTGTTAATTAAGTTCACTAACCATTTTGCCAATAGGCATTTATTCTGCAGCTGCAGATTCAAGATTCCAAGCCCTCCCTGGTCCTTAGGGCGGCATAAGATGTCCCATTTGGCCAGTCGGTACTTATGTTTATCCGACGATCCTTGCCAAAAAATCTCGATCTAAATTTGTCGAGGTTTTTGAGAACCCCTTTGGGGATTTCAAAAAAGGACATCATAAACATCGGTAGGCTACTAAGTACTGAGTTTAGAAGGACTAGGCGTCCGCCATAAGACAAGTACTTAGCTTTCCAGCAAGAGAGCTTTTTTTCAAAGCGCTCTTCAACTTTACTCCATTCAGAATTAAGGAGCTATCTATGGTGCATCGGAATCCCCAGGTATCTGAAGGGATATTCACCAGCATTACATCCAAAGAGATTAGTATAAATATCCTCCATCTCTTTTGCAGCACCATAACAATGTATTTCGCTCTTGTGGAAATTGATCTTGAGGCCGGATAACTGCTCGAATGCGCAGAGCACAAGCTTAAGATTTTTTGCTTGCTCCAGGTCGTGATCGATGAAAATAATAGTACCATCCGCGTATTGGAGAATCGAGAGACCGTCCTCTACGAGATGTGGTATTATCCCTCTTATTTGGTGTTAGGAAACATGGAACACTACGCTAGCAGAAAACAAAATTTAACCCATATTTGCACAAGATCATGGATCATATATATACATTCCCGTCGCACAACGCAGAGGAAGATTGGGTGAAATGTGTGCAGTCAGTGTAGTCGATGTCGGGGAAGTAGTCGTATGTCTGGCAATCTGTGCAAAAGAGCTGCACCTCTGCAATAGTCGACAGCATACAGTGCACCAACACAGCTCGCAAGTGTGTTTTCACCTCACTTGTTGTCGCGATCCAGTCATCCAGAGAGTGTGGGCGGCCAAAGGTTATTGTAGGGCGTTGCTATTCGTTCATGTTAGTGTAGTGACATTTACTATTCACATACGTTTCTCTAGGGAGGCTGCTGTAACTCTGCTAGGTTTCTCCCAATGAAATGGATCTCTTTTATAGATGATGTTGCTAATCGGCATTTAACATATTTGTGGCCCATTATGACTCTAATACCCTAATAGATCAAATCCATTGAAGCACATTAGCGGATCCAATCTGGTTGTCTTTAAGGCATACATCTGTCAATCTCTCACATGCGCTAGAGTCAATTATGCAACCAACACTCAATGTATATATATAACCCCTTAAGTAGGTAACCATATAGGTTCATGCTACCAACAACCTTGGACTCATAAACCATTTCCACTCAATAGTTAGCATTGGTGAGAAAGGCATACTAGCTCTAGAAAGTTCAGTAAGATCATATCCTACATAACCTATATGACCCTCACCAATATTGTGTCCTTCCACCACACGACACCTTGACATGTTCAAGGTGTGCTCTCCTTGACAACTCGGCTATTTATTGCTTTGTGCAGAACTTATTTCACCAACTAACCTTTGGTCATGGCATGGCCATGCACTTGGAGTTCTTAGACATCGCTTGGGTTTACAGGCATGACTCCCAAATGCGGGAGGGACATATTTCATTGTGAATCAACGCACCCTGCGACTTGCATTATATCACATCTGAAAGCTATCCAGTTACATGGTAGCATTGAGCAACCTCAAACTGTACTCTACCACATCTAGGAGTCTATGTCAATCTTAGGTCTAAGGTCTGTATGCGTGTCATTGCGAGAATCATCAATTACATGAATAGCACTGTTAAGATGAACCAATGATCAATGCAACTAAGCTCCTCCTATGGTCATCAGTCTCTTAATCATTTGAGGAGCTCTCTTCATTTTTTCCCTCTCATTCATCATTTGAACTTGTTGAATATTTAGAGTTGATTTAATAATTTTTGGGTCTTATTCCTAAGATAGTCTGCCCATCTACCATGTTAACCTAACAAGAACAATAAACTTATTGCATATTTTAATAATATATTATACAATCATGACAATTTAAAGCTTATTTGAAATATAAATGTTTGGAGGCTATTTGTTTTGCTCATATTTCATAAAATAGATTAAAGTACATTCACCATACATAAAGTTGCATCATTGTTTCACTTTGGTCCAACAAGTTGCAAATGTGGCACCACAATACTTGAAGTTGCATTACTTTCACTTTGGTACAACAAGTTGCAACCGTTGCATCCACTGTATATGAAGTTGTATCCTTATTTTAGTTTGGTCCAGCAAGTTGCAAACGTTGCATCGACCATAATTTTTTTTTGCGAAAGACCAGTACAGACGCAGACACTCACACACGCACGCACACTCACCCCTATAAATACACGCAAGTAAACCTACCCCTATGAGCACCTCCGAGAGACTGGGCCGACTATTCTAATCTTGAGTTTGACGAAGTCACCGTCTTTGTTCGTTGTGTGCATGTACAATCCAATATATATCACACTATTTATTCTACAGATGTGGCATGCTAGCAAGGACATGGAAGGGTCTTAGAACACACAAGAAAAATTATTGAATATGCATAGAGAATTAATGAATTAACTTGTAGGTTTTGTACAACATTAAGAAAACTTAGGGCACACCCTAATTGGCTCAAAATTTTGATGGTCGGGCGGGTGCTAACCTTCCATTACTACAATAGCGGTTGTGGAGCTGGTTTGACTGTCGGATGCATAAGCAGCAGCTAGCTACCCCCACACAAGCACATGGGGATGAAAAGCAGGTTGTGAGAGAAAAAAAATCTCCTCACATGTGTACTAACTCAAGGAAATCCTAACCACTCCGCTAACGTACCACATATCTCCCCAACCCGTACTGCCACCTGGGGATGAAAACGGTAGGGATATTTTTCGTCCGTCCGTCCGACCGAGAAGATTTAGATACTAAATGAATAGTCCGATATTTGGATCCAGAGATTCAATGTCCGATTGGTATCCGAATCCGAGTACCCAAAGATAAATATTTTTTATAGATATGTAACGTATATCAATATCCATTCCATATCTGACACATTTTACACTATTCATATCTAAATACGATCCGAAAAAATATCTGTACTCGTATTCATACATATCCGTTCGTATCCGATCCGTTTTTATCCCTACTGCCACCCTATCTCGTACGCTGTCGAGCTCCCCAAGCCCGGTCACCACTGTCCAGGCCTGTGCGCCCCCAAACTCACAAACACTCCTCATCCACCATCGAAGAAACTCCACTGCCACTGCTTCCCCAGCCATCATTCCCATCCTCGGTCACTTGCTGCAGCTGGCTTGCTGATGGTGTGCCGACAACTTGCAATTGAATGAGCACCAACTACTTGCGTTAGCTTGCCATATGACATCCATAGAGTATATAGAGTATAGTGGATATATGCACAAAATGGATAATTTAGTGCATGATGGAGCGACGTTTGCAACTTGTTGGATCAAAATGAAACAACGACATAACCTCATGTATGGTAGTGCAATATTTGCAATTTGTTGGACCAAAGTAAAACAATGATGGAACTTTATGTATGGTGGATGTCCTTTACTCTATAAAATACTAAAATTATAATGATTCATGAAGCACCTTTCGGCTTCAACACTAGAAAGCCCCACATTTTTTTTCCATCAATACTTGGTGCATTGTGTTCTCTCTCTTTCTTTTCTTGTCTTCCTATTTTCCTTCCTCAGACTTCATCTTGCCTAAACTCTTGTTCATTTTCACACTCTGATCCACTCCACATAACATATTGCTAAATCTTTTTCTTTTCTTGTATTAACGTGAGCCTTTAGAAAGTATACAATTAGGATAGTGATTAACAGTAATAATAGTCTCTTTGGTTTTAAATACCCCTAATCAAAATATTTGTCGCCGTTGACTTTTTATTACGAATTTGACCATCCGTCTTATTTAAAATGCTATGTGTATATTATTTATTTTGTTTGTGTATCGTTACACGTACTTTAAGCTTGATCTGCATATTTGCATTGAAAATTTGAATAAGATGAGAGGTCAAACATTTTAGAAACAAATAATTCGATACAGAGGTAGTATATAATATTCAAGACACATTATTAGTTAATTTTGGAACTAACTCTCACGTCCTCAAGTCATATATTTAAAAATGGAGGGAGTGATCTATTGGATAGCTGTACATGTTAGTATAGTTTTGTAAAAGTAGTGTATGTATATAGTACAAAGTTATAGGGCATGCAAATTTAATCGTTGTATTCCATCTTGTCCAGGTCCGAGAAGCTCGAAAGAAAAACTCATATGTTGCATCTAAGTACCCATCACTTGAACTCCGCTTCCACCAACAAGTGGAGAGTTGGATCAACATAGGGCTACGATGTGCAGATGAGCAACCTCAAAGAAGGCCAAGTATGGAGCATATAATGCATTTTCTTCAGACAGAATCTGCCAATTCAGTGGTACGCTTACGAATGTAACTTCATGGTATACTTGATCTGGTTAACAAGCCAAACTCAATGGTAGTACCATTTGAGATTGATGTCAACGTCTAGCAACTTTCACGATAGTTGTTGACTATCATTGTGCAATATTTGAGTGATTTTAAAACGTATGAATTCCATAACAACCATTAGATATTACAAATTATGATATTTCCGCTACACCAGATGATATTTCATGGTACAAATGGAGGTAATGTAAACTTTTTGTTCCTCCCAAGTCCTAACAACTCATTTCGATCCCTAAAAGAAGCAGCTCATTTTGAGATCAAAATTTGAGGGATGGTGCAATGTAAACTTTTTTGTTCCTCCTGATACTTCATTTTGAGTTAACTTTTTTTTATGTCCAAGCCAAACTGTTTAACCTTTTGTCATGAATAAGGATACACATGAAGGAGATGTGAGCAAAATGTCGTTCAAAGAGCTGCAAGACATCACGAATAAGTTCTCTTTACAGTATGGTGAAAGTATCTTCGGTGTTGTTTACCAGGTATAAATTAAGACGAACTTATTTGGTGCTGTTAGTAACAACTAAGTAATTCGTGAATCCCATTTTTAAATGGATAATTTGAACAGGGAACACGTGTGGATGGGGATGATATAATTGTGATCAAACTTATAGAGCCGAAGAGGCTATCACCGGCCCAGTTTAAAAGTGAGGTAAATCATATGCGTTTCGAGCACAAGAATATTCTGCAGCTTAAAGGCTACTGTGAAGAAATTAATGATGGTGAAGTAAGAGAGAGGTTGCTGTGCTACGAGTCCTTACGAAAAGGAAGCTTAGGCAGGATTATTTACAATGGTAATAAGAACAAACTCTGTAGTAGGAGTACCATTTTTTCTCATCCATTTTATTTCATAAGATGACTTAATTATTGATGCTATTCTTGCAGATGAATCTTTCACACAACTAGATTGGGAAGAACGTTACAGAATAATACGAGTCATTTGCCGGGCTTTAAAGTACCTCCATGAAGAATGCCAAGATTGTCCTCAAATTCACATGGGCATAACTCCTACTAATATATGGCTAGACGATGAAATGGTCCCAAAGCTTGGTGCTTGCGGTCTATCAAGGTTGTTCGCTACAGATCAAGCCCAGATTTACAATAAAGAAATTGTAGAATCCAGGTAAGCACGATCATATGTCTCGAGTCCATACATTTCTTTTTCAAGATTGCGAATTGAACCGTGGTATGTTACATAAGCCTAGAATTAAGGAAAGCCCATGTCACTTCCCAAAACAGTGGTACATGGTAGTTGTTTTTTAATAATTAGTGGCAGATGAGAATTGTGTCTTGTTTCTAGCACCACAAAAATAATCAAATAATATATTTGAGCATACTAAAAAATGTAGATAAATCAATCCTATTCATGTTTGAGAACCTTTTTAGATGCGGGATGCAGTGATACCGAATTGTTGGAATAGTTGTATATATAGTAAAGCTGGCAATATATAGTATCCGGTTACTAGTTTCTGATCATGGAGATTTTTCTTCTATTATGCTGGTCTTTGGCAGGGGATACATGGCACCAGAGCATGTCGAACTGACTAAAATGTCTACCAAGTCAGACATCTACAGTTTGGGTGTTCTAATTATTGAGATCGTGACTGGACAAAAGTGCCCTGCCAGCGGCAATGGATTGGCTGCGTCCTTCATTGCCAATGTATGGAAACTTTGTAGACGTCAACACATTCACATCGCTCCCCCCATTTACATATCTAACCGTACTTCTCCATTCCAACTGAATAGGTGCATAAAACATGGATGAAAGATTCCTATGTTGCATCCAAGTACCAATCGCTCGATGCCATCAGCATTCAGCAAGTGAAGGCATGCATCAAGGTAGGGGTGCACTGTGCGGAGACTAGTCCTGACAAAAGACCTAGTGCTGGGGAAATAATCCCTATGCTCGAAAAGGAATGCACAAGCAAGCCTGGGATCTGGAATGCACTTTGTTCCGGTATCTGTACAAAAGCACAATCTTAGTAATTAACAACTGCGAAGGTTGGCAGCTCGTGAGTAAAGATTGATATCTGTAAAGTTTTTGCTTTGTCTATGCTCTGACAAAAAAATGAGCTTCCTCTTGGGAAAAAAAGATGTCCAATTTGGGTTTTGGCTCCGTTGTTTATATCTTCAATATAATCACTACTTACTGTCGTTGAATAATTAGGCAAACAAAAAATTAAAATTTAAATATTATAAAACATGGCAAGCAGTAAGTAGAGAAGGAGACACTCAGACACACAAACACTTAATAGTTGGACTCTCTGGAAAACTGAAAAGACACTTTGAGAATGACACACCCTAATAAATATTTTTTTGGATACCAATATCCGGGGTAACCTAATCAGCAGGGTTAGGGAAACCTAATGACCCCGGGCCCTGACGAATTAAACTATGGGAACGTGAAACACGCGCAGCGAAGGACTCTGGCACGTGGGCCAGCCTAGCCAGTGTCAGTTCGCAAGGTTCCGCCTTGCCCGACCCCAACCTGCCGGGTCGAGCGGGAGCGGAAACCTCGGGAGGTTTTCCGACTCACCCGACCCTGGACGTATGAAGGGGTCCGGAGTGGGACCCTCCGCGGGCAGGCTCTCCGCCTTGCCCGACCCTCCCTGCAAGGGTCAAAGATTCGCCCGGGCCCCGAGGCCCAGAGACCCGGTCTCGGGAGGGGAGCACTGCAGACGACGCAGACGGACGTGACGGGCGTTCATTGCCCGGCACAGCCAGGGCAAGCGGGACAGGCGCCATGTTCCCAAAGCCGCGCCCTCCCCGTCATAGCTGGCGCTAGCGTGCGGCGTAGGAGGCGTCAGGCAGCTCCGTGAAGCACGCTGCCGGGTGTCCTTCCCGGGCGTCATCTACACTACCCTGGAGGAGGGCCCCGGACCGGGCCAGGGGCGGAGGACCGGAGAACCTTCCTTCCAGTCCAAGCCTCTTCTTTCTCTCTCCCATTTGCAACAGGCTTCCCTCTCCTTGAGATATAAAAGGAGGGGAAACCCTCTGTAGCAGGGTTCAGCCCGAAATCCCCACACACACGCACACACACACATAGAGACTTGGAAGCTCCTTTCCCCTCTCGACCGTTTGTAACCCCTACTATAGACAACACAATAACACGAGAGCCACGAACTGGACGCAGGGCATTTGCCTGAACCAGTATAATCCTTGTGTCCTCATGCGAACCATCCGAGCCTTGACGCGCAATCCACTAAATTCACTAGTCGGTGATTTCTTACACCGACAGTGGCGCGCCAGGTATGGGCCTTTGCGCATTCGTCGATCTTCCTCAGGTTTTCGGATGGCCAGCGATGGTTTGAGCTGGATTCTCGGGCCGCTCGTGTGTTTCAGAAGCCTGGACTTCGTCACTGCCGACGATGGAGAGCTGGAGCGGGTCGCCGCAGCTCGTCCGTCCATTGACGCCGACGTCGCGGCGGCCACCGAGACCCTCGCCGATCTTCGACTCGGCGCCCCGAAGGCCCGTGAGTCCCTCGCGGACTCTAACGGAAGAGACCTCTTGCGGCAGCTCGACTCGTTCTTGTGACCCTGACCGTCCCCAAGAAGATGAGCCCTATGTCGTGTTCGCACTAGCGAATGTCACGACTCAGCTCACAGGAGGGGCTCCGCTCTCTCCTGAGATGCTAGACTTCATTCCGCCCTATGTCGCCCCTTTCGTTTTGAGCAACGCGACCGAAATGGTGTCACGTCTCTTGACGCGGCGCATGTGCCTCCTTTCCATGGACAATGAGTTTGTGGGGATGATTGACTATGTGTCGGAGTCTATTTTCGACCTCCTTAGTGATGGCTCGTCAGAGGCTTCCGACACAGAGCTCGTCGGGGAAAGCTACCACGCCTCCCGCGAGTGTTTCATGGTGGACACTCCCGATGACCACGTAGGAGACGCGAGCGAGGAGGGCAACGGGCCACCAGCTCCTCCGGAAGTCAGGGCCAACATCGCCGCTCCGGAGAACGGAAGGGCCGCCATGCCGCCGCCACCTCAGCTACGCCCCGAGTAGATACGAGCGCGTCTGGACGAGCTCCGAGAGGCTGAACACCAGTTGGAGCTGGAGCGAGCTCGCATGGAACAGGAGCGGGCTCGCATGGAGCCGGAGCGAGCGCGCATGGAGCAAGAGCAAGCCCGCCTCGAGCGGGAACTCCAGCGTTGCAACAACGGTGGGCCCGCGCGCAAACACTCCCACGATATGCAGGGTGAATCGTCGACGATGATGAGGTGCCCCACGTTTCACATGCGTAGGCCAGAACATCGCGGCCGCCGCCATCTTGCTACAGGGGCTCTGTGGCCCCATGACTCCTGAGGCCCGAAGAGGCCAGCAGTAAGTCGGAGAGCTCCTCGAGCATGTTGTGACACAGCAGGCAAAGAGCTCACTGTCTCGGCGACACGGGACTCACACTAGTCAGCGTACCGCTGCAGGCCAACGACCCCAAAGCCACAACGACGCGAACATCCAAGACGTCTCAGTCAACCAGGCTGACCTAGGAGGGAACCGGAGGCCTAGGGCCCCCATCCAAGGATGCCTGGGTCCAATCCGGGACACTCGCAACACGTTGGAGGCGCGAAGGCACCGTCCAACTGACGAGGGTAGGGAGGCCCCATGCGGGCACAATCCACGTCGCGGCGGGCGCTACGATGAGGATGTGGACCGAAGCCCGAGCCAGGTCGCTCTGGGACCGCAGGCCTTCAACTCCCGAATCAGGAGCACACCGTGCCCTCACCAATTCCGACCCCCGACGAACATGCCCAAGTATGCGGGGGAGATGAATCTCGGGCTCTGGCTCGAGGATTATCGGCTCGCCTGCCAAGCCGGTAGAATGGACGATGACGACTTCATCAACCGCCACTTGCCGCTATACTTGGGCGACTCAACCATTGCGTGGCTCGAGCATCTCCCTGCTGGCCAGATTTGCAACTAGGCCGACCTCAAGGAGATTTTCGTGGGGAACTTTCAGGTGACCTGTATGCTCGTCCTGGAAACCCATGGGACCTCAAAAACTGCCGATAGAAGCGGGGAGAAACTCTTCGCGAGTATATCCGACGCTTTTCTTAGCAGTGAAACGAGCTGCCCAACATAGCCGATGCCGACATCATCGGCGCGTTCCTATCCAGAACAACTTGTGAATCCCTTGTCCACAGGCTCGGGCGCAAGAGTCCGCAGATAGCGAAGGACCTGCTCGACATCACAACGAGCCACGCCTCGGGCGAGGAGGCGGTCGAGGCCATCTTCAACCGCTCTTCCGAGGGAAGGGGCAGACGTGATGAAGAGGACGAGGAGGGCTGTAACACCCTAAAAATAGGTCTTAAAAATAATTAGGAATTTATTTATTTATTCATTGAATTGTTCATGGTCATATAAGAGTTTAAATAAATTATGCCTAATTTAAAAGCAAATATAAGTTAGAAACATGTATGTGCACTCATGCCGATGCATATTTTTGTTTTTTAGCAATTCATTTGATGGGTTTTGAATTTGTATTTGAAATCCTCATTGAATTAGATTTTGAATGAGTGTTTATTTGCTTTTCGTGTTTAAGTCTGCTTTTAGCCCCTAGACTTTTACCCGGGATTGTTTTGGCCCCTTAAACTCCTCGGCCTGGCCCGCCTTACCTCCCTCTCCTCTCCCTCACCCCGTGGCCCACTCCCCACTCCCGGCCCAGCAGCGGCCCGCGCACCTGCGCCGCCTTCTGCTCCCTCCTCCCTCTACCGAAGACGCCCCGGCGCCTTCTCCCAGGCCGCCGACAGGCGGACCCCGCCTATCGGGGTCGTCTCCCCCGACCGAACCGGACTCCACCCGGAGTCCGTTGCGCCACCGCTGCCAACGGCCGGCGGATTTCGCGCGGCTTCGGCCGAATCCGCCACGGCTTTTTCGCGGTGGTTATCCCCTCATTCCCCCGCGCTATATAAACCATAGGAACCCCTTCCCGCCGCTCTGTTTTTGCCCGCACGCACCATCACTGTCGCCGTCGAGCTCCACGCCGCCACCATGGGACCCCGAGCTCACCCCCGACCTTCTCTACTCCCTCGCAGGAGACCTCGCCGCTGTTTTTTGCAACCCGAAGCCCGAGCCGACCCCCGGAGCCCCTTCCTCGCCGACCACCGATCGCCGCCGCCACTGTTCACCGTCGATAAGCCGCATCGCCGCTCGACTGACCCCGCGAACTCCCCCCATGAGGTTCGCAATCTCGTTCGTTTTCTCCCCGTCCAACTCGCGTGTCAAATAGAGCACCTCAGCACCGGTTTTGCTATGTCGGCGATGCGCCGCTTCTCGCTGCCGACCGCCGCCGTGTCCCAGCTCGCCGCCGGCCAATCCCCGCCGCCCGCTTTGAAACTGGCCGTCGGATCTGATCCAAGAAGTCCAGATCACCCCGTACCCCTTTGGTTTATAACCAGCTCACCGTAGACCCGTAGACCGAGTCCACGGCCTGCGTGGCAAGCCACGTCAGCGCCGGCAGCCGCGTCAGCCGCCACGCGTGCGCCACGCCAGCAGTCACGTCAGCTTCGCCGCTGTGTCACTGCCACTTTTGCGTTTAAGGCCCTCGGCTTCTCGCAAGTCAACCCGCCGTCCTGCTGTAGTTCAAAAGTAATTATGTTTAGGTCCTTTTTCATTTTGTTTAGCCCTCCGAGTTTTTAAATAATAGGACCCGCCGTCCTATGAGGTCATTTTTACACGTATAATTACATATAATTATGTTTAGGTCCCTGGTTTCTTGTAGATAAGCCCCTGGAACTTCAGTTTCTTTGCCAGCAAGCACCTAAACCTTGTTTTAGCCATAGAAGATGCGTTTAAACTCCGATTTAAGTGATTCTTTCGCTGTTGTGTTCATAATAATGCGTAGAATAGTTTTATTAGCTTTTTAGCCTCTGTTTGTATTGTTTGGAGTACTGTTCTAATTTATTTCATTTGATATGCATGTACTGGCTTGTCTGGAATGTGTGTGTGGTGATTGTTGATCGTGTCTAGACAGTGAGCTATTCGAGACGTCTGTTGACCAGCACTTCGAAGAGCAAGAGCAGCAGCAGCAGTAATACCTAGAGGAAGGCAAGTATAACACAGAAAATTCCTTGCAACCTGTAGACCTTTAATATTCATTTACATTCATGCATGAGTTTAAGCAAAATAAGGACATACCTAGTTGCTTATATCTTGTTTACCTTGTTCAACTTGGGTTTATGCATTTCTTGGGAAGCAAAGTGCTAGGCTATGCAACTTGAGCACACTGGACCAATGGCATGATGATACTTAATTAATGTTCATTAATGATATATGGAATGATGGTTAAAACTTGCTTTTTAGCAACATAGTTTAGGGAGCTAGAACATGTGCTGTGTGCTTGTTGACGGTCCTTATAACAAAAATACAACCATCAATATCCTCAGAAAATGAATAAAGGCTGAGCATAACTTAGACATTTAAACTCAAATAATATTGTAGCATGCATATATGGAATATATTTGAGTACAAGAACATTGGAGCAAAAGATGAAGGAAAGTGGGCCTAGGCTCAGGTCGGCCGACCTAGCTAGGTCGGGCGACCTGGCCTTGCACCCACTCGAGCCCATCTTCCCTGCAGACAATGAAGCACAATGTTGGATCATCACAGACGTTGATTCAATGACGGTTGAAAGCAATGGATAAGATTTAGCCTCAACACCGTCACATGGATTGAAGGGCCCACAACCGAAGCTTCGTGCACCCAAACCGATAGTACCCACCTGGAACCGACCTCAGGACCTGTCGGTTTTTTATACCGGATAGCCGACTATAGGGGGTCCCTGAGTAGTCGAGTTGTTCGCAAGGGCCTCGCCGGAACCAGAAGCACGATGGTGAACACGAAACGATTTAGACAAGTTCAGGCCGCCTCGAGAGAGAGCGTAATACCCTACATCCTGTATGGTGGATCGCTTCGTATTGATGGTTATGATTTTACAAGGGGTCCCTGCCTCACCTTATATACTCGGGAGACAGGGTCTAACAAGGTTAATAATACAGACTCCTAGTCGGATACTATACACAGAGTCCTAACATGAGTAGGCCGGGTTGTTTCCTAGTAGTCGACTAGTTTCCTTAACCTATACGTCTCTTTCTTGTATCTGACAGAGTTGGCGGCCCAATCTCCTAATGGGCCTACAGCCCATAAGGACTCCCATGGATCTTGGTCCGTCAAGCCCCCGAGCGTCTTCATGTCTTCACGCCTGCCGAGTTGTTTCTCAACAGACTGAGCATCAGCCGAGTTGTTTCCTCGTCATCTCGTGCCTTTGTTGGAAACCTTCAGAAGTGAACATGATATGCTCCTTGCCAACTACTTTTGCAACCAGCCCCCGCTTTGATTTTTAAATCAAAGATGCTGCAAAAACTTCCCCCATTTAATATAATGGTGTTCAGCTTTTGAAAAAAGGATGACCCATTATGGGTCAGCCCCCGAGCCTAGAAATGTTTTCAAGGATTTAAAACAATTCCAGGGTTTCTAATGAAAAAACTTTCCAAAAGAAATATACTATTTTCCCCCAGCCTCCAAGGTTAAAGCTAATGACAGCAAGCTTGAAGACTTTTAAAGGAAATAAGTATATTCTTTGATCCGGAAAATTCGCATCCCAATAAGCATCATCCCCCGAGCATGACAACATCTCGGTAAATGACTTAGCCATTTTAGGAAACCACCGCACAGATATGCATCTGGTAAAAACCATGAATACACAACTGTTGGCGTATCAGTGAAAACGGCTTCTGTAGAATACGTTTAGAGTTACCGCTTCAGTAATAAAAATAGAGGGAGAACTGCTTTGTATTCACATCTACTCTAGTCGCCATTCCCAAATCTCAAACCGTCCATACTCGCATGCGCCCTTGAATCCACTCAAGCCCCGCTCAAGATTGCTGTCCAAGAAGACCCCGACTGGCAAGATGAGTAAGAAACCAGCACCAAGCAAGAAGGAGTCGAAGAGCCCCTTCACGGGGATGCCGGTGTACAAGACACGGGGAGAGCACCTGCCTTGGTTTGGAAGAAATCCAAGGCCACTCATGAAATGGTGCAACAATTAGTCGCTCAAGGCTACCTTCTGGACAAGGCCATCTCATGCTGGCGGACGGACGCCGGTAAGCCCTGGCCTTTTGATGAGGTCCACGAAATAGTTGTCTTCACTTCCTTTTATGAACGCGGATTTGCTACTCCCATTCATGACTTCCTCCATGGCTTGCTTGGATATTACGAATTAGAGCTTATTCATCTCAATCGCAACTCCATTCTTCAAATTTCCATGTTTATCCACCTTTGTGAAGCCTTCCTTGGCATCGATCCCCACTTCAACCTCTTTCACCTCCTTTACTGCATTAAACCTAACTCGGACAAAGTAGTCGGTAGGGTAGGATTTGAACTGCGCCAAGGGATGAAGAAGGTCTGCTTTGATTTTAGATTGAATGACTCCATCAAAGATTGGGCGGACAAGTGGTTTTATGTTGAGAACCAGCCCCCAAGATTGAAGAAGCACTCCGGCCACCTACCCCGTCCTCAAGCCAATTGGAACCAGGCCGTGAGTGAAGATGAGGCGGATGGTATTGCTAGCCTTTTGAATAGCATCGCCGAGTTGAAGAAGAAAGGTCTGACAGGAATAGGGATCGCCAGCTCCTTCATCGCCACCGCGTGCAACCCTGCCAGAAAAGGGTCCATGCTGGCTATGAATATACTGGTTTGACTGATCCAACCCAGACAACTGCAGAAGTACTATCTGTGGATGAAGTTGCACTACACATCAATGCTCTTTTCATGGATGCAAACGAGCTCCCTGTCCGAGTACCTGAGTACTCGGCAGAACGCCCTCCTCCTGCAGTAAGTGCCTATCCATACGCCGAGTACTTGTATAGTAATCCATCTTCTTTTTGATGAATTGTTCACTAATACTTTTACTCTCATTTGTCTTGTAGGACTTGCGCACTAGATTTGTCTCCGCCCCTCCTCCTGTCGTTGAGATGCAGACTGGACTGCCCGAGACGCCCCTCTCCTTGCAGCCCAAGCAAGCCGCTGGTGGCTCTAGAAAAGGGAAGAAGCTTGCAGAAGCAGCTGTTGAAGAAGAGGTGTTGATTGAAGACACTTCATTAGACGAAGAGTTGACACCACGTCGTCCCGGTGATCTTGGCCAGGGGGGATCAAGCCCGAAAAGGCCTATTGTTGAAGACATTCCTAACCCCCAGCTCACCAAGAAGAGGTGGACGGTGAAGAAGAGAACCAGGTCTTCTGTTGAAAGACCAGCTGACAGCAGCTTGCCTGAGGTGCAGGAGGTCGGCATAGAAACCGAGAAGGAAGCAGAGATACCGACGGGTATCCCTGTCCACGCGTCCCCGCCCAAGGTATGCCTATCTTGTATATTAATAGTGCTCGAAATCTTGTTTCTTGAACTGATCTGAGTTCTTTTTGTGCAGCAAACACAAGAGAGAGTGTCCTCGCCAAAGGAGAGGACTCTCGAGCTTCAAGACATTCCATCTGGAGGGATCTCCTTCGATCTGGACGAACCTGAATTTGACATGGATTTCACTAGGTAAGTAGACTGTCTTGTTGATCACAACACTCTGTCATCTATTACATCCATTATACTAATCTTCTACTCTTGTATCTTGTACAGCCGGCCACCTACTCCCCAGCCTACCCAATCGCCTGAGATCCTGGAGGACAATCCATACAGGGATACTCAAACCAAGAAGGTGGGGGTGGAGCAGGAGCCGAACCCCCGTATAGCGCCACAACCGCAACCCCAAGAAACAAGGGCCGAGGCTTCATCCTATTCCAAAGTACCAGAGCAAACCGCTCCGGGTTCTTCTGCACAAGACGCATGGCCTAAGGCTGCAAAAAGTACCCGGATGGCCAGTCTGTGTACCAAGGGACTTGACGCAGCTGTAGGTCTTGTGAAGGCCACTTCCATCGAAGAGATCATCTGGGAAAAGAAAACCCGAGAGCCATCGCCTGAACCATTCTAGATTTACATGGGAACACCCGGCGCCGGCACCGACGATGACAACGCCTTCCTGTTCAACTCCCAGGTTGATCAGAAAGATCTTGAGAAAGCCGTAGAGCTACAGAAGCAACTTAGCAAGCTCACAGAGGTCAGTATAAAGTAAATTAATACTATAAGTATACTTAGCTCCCTTGTATGTCTTTGCTGATGGCTCTGCCGACTTGTTTTGAAAACAGAGCATTCTTCACCACTTGCACCAGAAGTCGGAGATGCTCCGCAGGGCCAGCGCATGCTTCACGCGAGTGGAGAAGGCAGAGAGTGACTTGACCCAGGCTCAATCTTCGTGGGAGGAAGAGCGGGCCAAGCTACGCCTAGAACTAGATGGGGCGTATCAAAAGATAAATCTTTACCAGGACCAGCGCGATGACGTTGTTGAAAAGAACAAGTCATTTAGGCAAAAATTTGCAGGTAATTCGCCAGCTTCTTCTCACAGCATTAGCACCAATCACATAATGTATAGAAAATATGATTATATATGCAGAGAAAGAAAAAAGGATCAAGGCGCTTGTGGCTGAAGCCACCGATATGAAGAATCTCTTCTATCGGCAGCAAGAACGCGCGAACCAAGCCGAGCAACGGGAGCGTGATTGCATGGCGGAGCTTGTTGAGGAGAAAAAGATGTGCAAGGATGCCAATGCTCAGTTCATCCAGGATATGACGAAGATCTATGATCAGGAAGACAAAATCTTTGCTCTTCACGCGAAGGTCAACCGGCTCGGCGCGGAACTCGGATCCTTTAAGAGGCTACTGCTCCGCTAGTCGATGTGTACGCCAAGGTACCTGTGGGTAGTCCTGCTCCTCCGCTGATTGATCGTCTCCGAGCTACACCTGGGCAGGTGCGAGCGTATTGCCAACGGATAGCCCAGTCTTGCACTAGGCAAGTACTCGGCTTAGTCCGATCATGGTTCCCTGCCCAGCAATTAAGCATTACTCAGGGGAAGATCAATCCAGCATGTACCCGAGATATGTTCAAAGCATATATGGAGGAAGAGAAGGACACAGCTGAGAAGATAGTTTCTCGTCTTAAGTTCTAGGTTCTTCTGTTATGTAAAAGAAACCTTTGTAAAGAACTTTGAATTAGATGTAAATACTAATGTCTTGTCAACAAGAGTATTTGTTATCTGTATTTTGAGGCACCGATCTCTTTGTGTTAAAATAGAAAGTAGATGGTTTTGGTTTATGAATGTAGCCTAATTGAATTGTGTTTAAACAACTCGGCATGATTCAAAAAACCTCTTTATATGCGTTACTTGGCAAGCAAGCGTAGCATTATGTTTGTATCCGAATTTCAAGCTTGATGACAATAGAATATAAACACTTTATTATAGTTTGGCTGAAAGCCGACATCAGTACATTGAAAGGACTAACTTTTATTGACTCTTAACAACTTCTAAAAAACTTTTTAGGATAAAAATGCCGCAAGTGCTCGATATTCCAAGCATTGGGCACTTCTGTTCCGTCTTCCCGTTGTAGCTGATAAGTACCCGCGCCGATAACCCTTGATACTATGAACGGGCCTTCCCAAGGTGAAGATAGCTTGTGCTGATCTTTCGTACTCTAAATTCTTCGGAGAACCAAGTCGCCAATGTTGAACGACCTTGCCTGGATGTGTTGGTCGTGATACCTCCTAAGATCTTGCTGATACTTGGTTGTTCTAATCAACGCCGCTAGCCTTGCTTCTTCTAACATGTCCACATCCTCTGCTCTGCTTTGCTCTGCTGCCTCCTCCGAGTAGTTCTGAATTCTTGGAGCGTTGGATGTCCACCGGGAGTACTGCCTCGGAGCCGTAGACCAGGAAGAAGGGTGATTGCCCCGTCGCGCGGCTAGGCTGGGTTCTCAGCCCCCATACCATGGCTGGCAACTCTTGCACCCACTTGCCGTCGTACTTTTTGAGTGGTTCGTAGAGCCTTGGCTTGAGTCCTTGTAGAATGAGGCCGTGAGCTCTCTCAACTTGTCCATTGGCACGAGGGTGCGCCACCGATGCGTAGCGGACTTCTATTCCCATGCTATCGCAGAAGTCAAAGAACTCGTCCCCTGTGAATTGGGATCCGAGTTCAGTGATAATGCGACTCGAGACGCCGAAGCGGTGGGCGTTGTCTTGGATGAACTCGGCCGCCTTCGCAGCTGTAGCTTTGACTAGCGGCTTGATTTCGATCCACTTCGTGAACTTGTCGATTGCCACGTAGAGATATTCAAATCCCCCTGGCACTTTCTTGAGTGGTCCAACCATGTCCAGTCCCCAGCATGCAAGGGCCAAGAGGGTGGTATGGTGTTGAGGACCGTTGCGGGGACGTGAGCTTGCCGAGCGAAGAATTGGCACCCCTGGCAAGTCCTCACGACTTCTTCTGCGTCTGCCACTGTAGATGGCCAATTACCCAGACCGGAAGGCCCACGTTTTTGAATATGTGTTGTATTTTGGAGTATGTTGTGATATGACAGGAAATACGACATATTTGGAGGGGTTGAACATGGACCAAAGTGCACAGATGAACAAGCATCGTGGAGGAGGACCTGCACGCAAAAGATGGAGGCGAGAGGGGCCAAAAAGGGCCTAGGCCGGCTGGCCTAGAGCCTATTGGGCCAGCCGGCCTAGCCCATTTTTGGGCTCAAACGCCCCAATCTTTCTTGAGCACGAAGTTGGTGCGAAACCCTAGTTGGATGCCCATCGCCAAGCGCCAGAGCCGCCTATAAAAGCCCCCAAGGTCGACCACATCAAGCACCCATTATTCTGGAGAATCAACAAAGAGAGGGAGCCACATTCGGAGAGAGGGGCGACGCCAGGAAACCCTAACAAGGTCCCTCCGGCGCCGCCACAAGATCAAGAACAAGGAGGAGATTGGATCTACAAGGGAGCAAGCAAGGCGGAGCTCGAGAGGAGGAAGAACACCCCCTAGCCGCCCCGGCGTAGGGATTTCCCTCCTCCGGATCGTCTTCCCCGTCGGTCTACATCTACTTTGGAGGATTCTACACCATGTTCAGCGCTACAATGTGTAACATTATGGGGTAAAGTCCTTGTTTGTCCTTGGGGTTGAAGGGAGATCTTAGGTTGTAATCGCCGAACCATTGTTTTGGATCTTTGCTATCATATTCTTGTCGTTGGTGCTTTTAATCTAATAGTCGGACGACTTTGCTTTGGGGATGCATCGCTCGTAGTCTTGCATACCTAGAATACATCGACAATCTTGTGCTCTTGTTGTTCAATCACGGATTACCCTCGTGTAGTGATAGTACGCGGGAGGGAAAGGGTTGAGCTTGGTGAACCTTTACTTTTGATAGATTAGATCGGTTCGTTCTTGCTCGGTGGTTACATCTTTAAGTGATCCTAGATCTCTTGGACAAGCATTCTACATATCTTGTTCTCTCCATATCATTGTTCTCTACATTGTTCTCTTTGACTTAGATTAGATTAAGTTCTTTACTCATACACACCATCATTCGATAAAGAGCTTTCAATCAATGAGATTAGTGCTTAGTTAAGCGTAGCAATCCACTTGTTCCACGGATTGATAAAACCTTGGGGGATACTCTAAGGGAAAAGCTACAACCAATCCGTGCGCTTGCTGTTTGTAATTGGTGCGCTTAAGTGCCGCCAATAGGCTGCATGATTGCCATAGATTCCGGCATGGATCTCTTTAAAGATCTCATGTCCGACTTCTGGAGGGACACACTTCATCAAGACGCCAGATGATGCGCCGTGTCGAAATAGGGTGGAGTCGACTACTACGTAGTTCTTGCTTCGTCGGATGACTTGCTCTGCTTCCACCTTACCTTTGGGCTCTTTCTGATGTAGGATGTACTCGATGAAGGGCTTTGTCCACTCGGGTGTAATCACCATGACTTGCTGATGAGGGGGTGTTGTAGTCGGCTGTACTTCCTGCTCTCTGATGGATGGTTGTAACAGCTCTCGAACGAAAACGCCACCTGGTACTTGCGCTCAGTGCGAACTAAGCTTTGAAAGTGCATCGGCAATGATGTTGTTGTCCCTAAGGACGTGATGGAACTCGAGTCCATGAAAATGTTTCTCGAGCTTGCGGACCTCCATACAGTATGCGTCCATGTTCTCCTTGGTGCAGTCCCAATCTTTGTTTACTTGATTAATGACCACCAAGGAGTCGTCATAGATGGTGCTTGATGCCAAGGGAAGCAGCTAGGCGTAGCCCATGCAGTAAAGCTTCATACTCGGTTTCATTGTTAGTGGCTTTCCAGAAGATTTGGAGCACATACTTGAGTTGATCGCCCTTTGGAAATATGAAGAGAACTCCTGCGCCAGCTCCTTCAAGCTTCATTGACCCGTCGAAGTACATAATCCAATGTTCGGGGGGTTCTTCGGGTGTTGCTTGTTGTATCTCTGTCCACTCAGCGACGAAATCGACCAAAGCTTGAGACTTGATCATAGCGCGTGGGACAAAGTCGATGGCGTCAGAGCCCAACTCGACCGCCCATTTGGAGACTCGCCCTGTCGAGTCTCGGTAGTGGAGGATGTCGCCAATTGGGAAAAAAGTGACTACAACAATTCGGTGAGCGTCGAAGTAGTGGCGCAGCTTGCGAGATGTGATCAAGACAGCGTATAATAGCTTCTCGACCTGAGGGTAGCATATTTTTGACTCTGTGAGCACCTCGCTGATGAAGTAGTCTGGCCTCTATACTTTGAATACATGGCCGGGTTTCTCCCGCTCAACTACGATCGCAGTGCTCACCGCATGGGTTGTGGCTGCAATGTAGAGGAGCAGTGTTTCCTGGTCAGCTGGTGCAGTCAGTACTGGTGGTGTCTGGAGGAATTTATTGAGGTCTTCAAACGCCGCATCAGCTTCTGCAGTTCACACAAACTTGTCTTGCTTCTTGAGAAGTTTGAAGAACGGTAATCCTCTATCACCAAGTCTTGAGATAAATCTGTTGAGGGCTGCCATGCACCCAGTCAGCTTCTGGACATCCTTGAGGGACTTGGAAGGCTTCATGGATGTGATGGCGGTGATCTTCTCGGGATTGGTCTCAATTCCATGGTGGCTGACTATGAAGCCCAGCAGTTTGCCTGCGGGCACGCCAAACACATATTTGGTTGAATTGAGCTTCCATTGGAACTCCCTGAGATGTGCAAAGGTCTCGGACAAGTTGTCAATGTGGCAATCTGGGTTCTTTGTCTTGACTACGACATCATCAATTGTAGACTTCGACATTGTGGCCAATCTAAGCTTTTAGACAACTCTGAATTGCACACTGGTATGTTGCCCCTGCGTTCTTGAGTCCGAAGGACATCGTTGTGTAGCAGTAGGCGCCGAACGGGGTGATGAACACTGTCTTTGTCTGATCATCTTCATGAAGGCTTATCTGATGATAGCCCGAATAGCAGTCGAGGAAGCAGAGTAGAGAACAACCGGCCATAAAATCCACCACTTGATCAATGCGTGGTAGCCCGAAACGATCCTTTGGGCAGTGCTTGTTCAAGTCGGTGTAGTCGACACACATCCTCCACTCGTTGTTGTTCTTCTTCTACACCAAGATAGGATTAGCTAGCCAGTAGAGGTGGAACACCTCCTTTATGAACCCGGCTGCTAGTAGTTTCGCCAACTCCATACAGATGGCTTCTTTCTTGTCCTAGGCGAAGCGTCGCAAGCGTTGTTTCTTGGGTTTAGCGGCTGGGTCGATGTTGAGTTTGTGCTCAGCCAACTCCCTTGGGACTCCCGGTATGTCAGAGGGCTTCCATGCGAAGATGTCGCGGTTGTCTCGTAAGAAGCTGGCGAGCGCGCTTTCCAATTTGGTAGATAGGTCAGCGCCGATTAGCACCGTCTTCGAGGTGTCACCTGTCCCTAGGTCGATCGTCTTGATTGGTACCTCTTGGGAGGGCTTCATGGTAGATGTGGCTGGTTTTTCGTTGGGATGTCCAACTCAGCCTCGCCGAGTTGTTTCGCCATTGCTGCTACAATTGCTGCTGGCTCGGTTGCTGCAGACTTGCAGCAATTGTCACTGCCTCGGTGTCGCAATCGTAGGAGGTCTTCAGGTCGCCGTTCAGGGAGATGATCACTTTAGGGCCTGGCATCTTCAGGACAAGGTAGATGTAGTGGGGTATCGCCATGAATTTCGCTAGGGCGGGTCTCCCTAGGATCGCGTGGTACGATGACTCGAAGTCGACGACCTCGAACGTGATGTACTCGGTCCTGTAGTTAGCCTCGGTACCAAATGTAACTGGAAGATATACCTGGCCTAAGGGTACGGTAGCGTTGCCTGGAACAATGCTGTAGAAGGGTGAATCAGTGGGCTTGAGGAGGTTGGAGATGTCCAAGCCCATCTTCTTCAATGTTTTCATGAACAGGATGTTCAGTCCACTTCCGCCATCGATCAGCGTTCTTGTTAGCCGCGCACCGGCCACCACCGGGTCGAGTACCAGAGGGTATCTTACCGGGTTCTTTATGTTGGTCCATTGATCGTCGCGGGAGAAGCTGATTGGAACCTCTGAACACTTCAGGAAGGTGGGAATAGCAGGCTCGATGCATCCAATCTCGTGCTGGATCAACTTTTGCTTGCGCTTCGAGTCTGTTTGAGCAATCCCGCCAAAGATGATGTTGACCACCTTGTCGGCTTGTTGATAGCCAGTGTCCTTGTCGCCTTTGCCTGCTTTGTTGTTGTCAGCGTCGTCGGGTTTGGGAGCGCCTCCGGAGCCGAAAGCTTTCCTAAGCCCGATGCAGTCCCTACTGGAGTGCTTGTCCTTTGGGTGGAAAGGGCATTGCTTGTCGAGTAGTTTCTCAAACTTCTTGCGGGAGGGACCTTTCTCAGCAATGTTGACTGAATCTTCAGGCTTGTGTTTCTTATCATTGAAATCGCGCTTGCCACTGTTCTCAACTTGCTTGCCCTTTTTGCGGTCGTTGTTGTTGTTGCCGGAGTTATCGTCCGGCAGTCGATCCGGGGGTACCTAGATGGTAGATTTGTAGGCAAAGGCCAATCGCAAGGCATATTCCTCCAAGAATGAGCAAGGGCAAAGATATAAAGATAAGGTCGGATGACAAGGGCGAATCAGGCAGACATATGGAAGGTTATCAAGACCCAGTCTTATCCCGAAGCAACCGACATCAAATACCCACATGCATTGGCAAATCAATTCCTGGAGGATCAAAGAGCTTGCACGCAAAAGATGAAGCCGAGGTGGGCCAAAAATGCCCTAGGCCGGCCGGCCCAGGACCTATGGGGCCGGCCGGCCTAGCCCCTTTTTGCGCCGCCTCGACCTCCCCTTCGAGCTAGGGTTTCGTTGGACTATTTATAGCCCATGTATCCCGAAGCCACGACGATCAATCCATCAGAAGTCGGCGAAAACTAGGGCATACACCAAAGGGAGACGAGGGTCGCTGCAAGTCTTCGAAGGTACCTAGGGCATGGCCTAGGCCAACCCTAGCCGCCATGGCCTCCCTGCGCGGTTGTGCCACGGCGGAGCTCAAGAGTCAAGCCCCAAGATTCATCGGGGTATGTACACACACGATGGTGAGATCAATCTAATCTCTATTCTAGTTGTCTCAACCTCGGTCTACTTCTTTGATGCTTTATATTCATATGTACGATCGTCATATGTTCTTAGTAAGATTAGATCTAATCGTGGTGATTTATCCATATCTTGCAGATACATAGAAGTAGCGCGTTCTAGCTAGTCCGTCGATTACCCCGGTGTGGTGATAGCATGGCGGAGGGAAAGGTTCTAGCGACGACGTGATGTTGAGTCGGATCAATGGCGAGTACGATGGGAGTTGTCGCAAGCCACTACAAGAGGAAGCTCGTCAAGCGCTTGCTAGTTGGTTGGATAAAGCTTTGGGAAATCTTAGGTGTTGGCACGCACCTCGCGGCGGTGACCATTGGAAAGTAGGCCACTTGCGGGCTGCCTTTCAGAGAGAAGACTCGGGTACCTTTGGTAGAGATGCAATCTATTGTTTTGATCACCTTTTGACTAAGAGCTGTATCTAGAGACAATTAGGCCCTTCGTTAACCTCGATTATGCTATCTTTGCTTATGCTTTCGGATGAGATCAACCTTTATACTCACTCACATCTTAAAGGTTTACCTCAATATGCAATCAATGCTTAATGATAGGAATAGATCCGCTAGATTAGATGGAAAACCCTAGGTAGTTCATTGTCGATCCACGGATTGATAAACCTTAGATGGAATACTCTAAAGGAAAAAGCTATGATGATCCGTGCGCTTGCGGTTCAGAATTGGCGCATCTATGGACCGTCAACAGCCGCCTTATATAGGCTGAAGGCCTAGGGTTTACAAGTCGGTTATCTCTAACCGTATCCGGCTCTAACTAGGAAACTAATCCGAGTCGGTTGTAACATAATCTTTGTAGCATAATCTCTGTAATCCTCGGGCGAGATCCGAGTACATCGCTACATGCCTTGCAGGCTAAGTCTTCACCGATCTTGTCCGTCAAGTCCGGAGATCTTCGTGGGCCGGCCTGGGGTCGGCCCACATCATTGTCAGACGTGGGCCTAGGCCGACTGTCTACCCAGTCGGTAGTGGGCTGTTGACACCAGCGGTGGCAAACAGAAAGTCCGCAAGCACACGGCTGTCGTAGTGGCTTTCACCCGTGAGTAAACCCGAATCCACGGGGAACGTAAAGGACTTGTCTAATCACTAAAGCTGAACTGGATAGATCGAGTGTATATAAAGGCTGGGTAGAGAGGATAAGTTAGCACTAAGGCTGATTATATCGAAGGGAATTCTCCTATGCTTGTTTTGGGCACCGGGGTATCCTAGACCTCTAAGAAATTGCCGGCCAACAGCTCTACGCCATACCCGAACATGGAGGATTACAAAGGACGGACAGGGCTGTCACCACCTGCCGCCTACCTCTTCTAATCCATGGGGCTAGGAGGCAAACGAGGGCAGATATACACCTAAGCACCACGCTTAAGATAATATCGGCTATCCTAACCTTGATCAGAGATTAGAATACTTTATGAATAAAGTAACGAACCCACAAGCACAATAGAGAACTCAGCTTTTCTATAACTCAGACTTGAATACTAGTTGAATCCCGGATACTTACTGAGTAGCTCACATCCGTCGAGGTACAGGTGGAGGGTCGTCGACAGGCCGGGACTCCTCCAGACTCTCCCTCACTCTCCCGTCGAGGTACAGGTGGAGGGTCGCCGACAGGCCGGGACTCCTCCAGACTCTCCCTCACTCTCTCCCTATTTCTACTCTGGATATGAGGAGGGCTTCGCCTTGGATCTTCACTTCATCTCGATGATGCTTAGCCCTGCCCCGAGTCTAGCTATTTATAGCTTGGAGAGGCGGTTTGGAGTCAGTTCGCAGAGGTTGAGGCGGTCCGGAGGTGGGCCCAGGTCGGCCGACTAGGGGGGATCGGCCGACCGTCAGATCAACCGACGTAGATGATCCACGGTACAGATGGGCTCTGGAGGCGGTTGACAGTTGCTCGTGAAGGCGGTTGCGAAATGGTCGCGCGGCCAGGTCGGCCGACCTGGCTCGGTCGGCCGACCCAGGGCTGTGGCTCCTCGGCCCCACTCTGTCAGGGTCACTTTCCTGTGGGCCCCGTGGTCGGTTTTTGGTGGGTAATGTCGAAGATATGTCGGTTAAGTCAGGGATGTGGGCCCATGGATCCAAGTGATTGCCACGTGGCCCAATCCCATCTCTTCAATTCCACCGACCTGATCTCAACGTCCCTGATCACTCTCAAGTGTGCTTCTGTTGGTGGGCTAAGGTTAGACCTCCCTGGGCCTGGGCCCAGGTCGGCCGGCTAGGAGAGGTCGGGCGACCTGGCCCTGGGCCCAATTTAGTCATTCTTTTGCCACTTTGTTCCTGTTAGCACATATGCACCAAAACTTGTGGAATTCATTAGTAAATAACCCTATGTCTATTTATTTTATCGTTCTTTTGTATCTTTGTTGGCAATAATATTTTGTCATTAAGAACCGCCAACATGGGCCCAGGGGTACCCATATCCCACAAGTCCCCGAGCAACATGCAGGCGCGTGGTGGACTGCTGATAAAGAAACGAAGCCTCCGTAGTCGGCTGAAGCGTCTTGGTCGGTAGGCCGACACAAGGGTGGGCGGTGCTCAAAAAAGAACAAACCATAGGTCATCGGGGATGACCCTGGGCAGACCCGGGGGTAAAACCCCGAGTGGCATAGTGCCGAGTTGTGGCCGAGTCTGACACCATAAGGGACTGCACCACTTTGGGAAAGTGACACATCCTGATGAGGCATATGGAGAGCGACGCAAGGAGCTCTCCATATGGGGTAATCCCCGAGCATTGGGCCGATTAGAAAAATCGGGGGAATGGTCAAAAAGTATTGAACACCAAGCGCCGAGGCAGACAGGCCGCCCAAAGGATAAGACCATCATGGGTGTCTGATGCACATCGTAACAACAACAGTAAATATGTGGACGCACAGAGCACACCCGTGATTGAAGGCTGTCGAAGACAGTAGGGGCGGATTGAGCGCCTCGGGGAGAAGGGCTGCGCAGCGCAGAGCTCACGTGCCGAATACTGCAATTGAGGTCTCATGGGAACAGCTAGCACGGGGCTATAAGTAGATGCAGAGGTCCAGGACCTTGCACTCATTGGAAGGGAAGCGTAGTAACCACTCAGTAAACATGTTGGGGACTTGTTGTTGGGTTCATCCTCCGGGGAGAAGCCATGAGGACTAAAAAGTTTGGTGCTAGAAGAGTGCTTGCGACGATCTTGAGGTGCTAATGGGCGTCTGCATGCTTTCCCATTCTCTCCCAGCATTGCCTTGGGCCAAGGGCCTTATAGGGTGAAATGCTTGTAGAGCCAAGGAAAACCCAGAGGCATTCGCACACCACCCTCAAGTGGGGTTAACCCGTCGTCGGTCGCCATGGTGCTACAAGAGAGCTTGCGATGAGCTCATGTGGACGAAGCTTGCTGCGTATATATGCACCAATTCGCACCACGACGAGTGCCCCAAGCCGTCATCTTGATAGTTAATGCTTTTTATCCTTGTAACCGGTCCATGGCCGGCTCCTCTTTGTAATTGTATAGCTTGTTAATGAATCCTCTTTTTTATGGCCAGGCTGCAAGTATGATTTCTGTTATCCTTGAGAGACAATTCCTTATATGACACTCAAGAAATGACTCGTTTCTTTTTTGGCCCAAAAAACTTTTCCGTTCCCTATTTGACACCGAATTCAATTTCCGTTCCCTATTTGACACCGAATTCAATTTTCGTTCCCTATCTGACACTCCGTCCGATTTTTCATCCATCCACTGTAAAATGCCTTGTGAAAAGATGATTGTGCCCCTCATAGATGTGGGTCCCGCCACTTATACCTTTCTCCTTCCCCTCCTCCTGTTCCCTCCCATTTCTCCTTCTTCTCTTCTTGCAGCGTGGCGGCCGAGCGGGCGGCGAGCCGCTGCGCTGCAGCCCCGGAGGCTTGCAGTGCGGGGTGGGCGGCGAGCCCCTGCGGACCACCTGCCCGTCACCGTCTTCTCCTTTGTCTTCATCCCGATCTAAATCGCTTGCCTCGCCGCCTCGTCGTCCCGGTGCTACCGCTTCTCCAGGTTTCCCCCGCGGCGCCTGGAAGGGAGCGGGCAGATCGCTAATTGCCCGTTATTGCTCGTCTGCTTCGTGTCTGCTCGAGCAGCTGCGGCCATCGCGGACGGTGAGAGCATGCACATGTGTCTTTGATAGACTAATTTTCAGTTTTGTTTGGGTAAACAATCAAAATGTCTCAGTACTTTAGTGGCTGCGCCATCGATTTCTGAAGACGCTAGTTTTCACTCATGGCAGCGGCAGGCACGTGACGCCCCAGTCTCGTGCTGTGTCACACATGAATGAGTTCTGAACAATGCTAATACTAGTATGATGCGTTCTCTGCTCAGGCCTGCTGCCGAACATCAACTTCGAGGAGGCGCCGGCGAGGTCGCAGCTCAACGAGGGTGGTGGGGCGCTACGCGATCCCGCACTGGGAGGTCTCCGGGCTCGTCGAGTACATGGGGTCCGGCCAGAAGCACGTCGACCTCCGGGCGCGTACGCCGTGCGGCTGGGCAACGAGGCCTCCATCCAGCAGCGGCTCGCCACGCGCCCCTGCGCCCAGGCCGAGCAGCTTGACGTGACCGTGGCACTGGAGTCCGACCTGCTCCCCATCCAGACGGTCTACAGCAAGAGTATAACATTCTAACTTCCCCCAAATGGAAGCCTCCATGGATGCCTGTTCTAAGAAATGAGATGCTCAAGATTGCCCTGGTTCCTGGCAGATAACATACTGAAGAACGGGGACTTCGAAGAAGGGCCGTACATCCTCCCCAACACGCCGTGGGCGGTGCTGGTGCTGCCGCTGGACGAGGACGACTACTCGCCGCTGTCTCCGTGGATGAGGGGAAAGACAAAGGCAGCGATGGGGCCCACTTTTGCTGAAGGGGGCAAAATCGTCTTTTCACCGGACATTTAACGGTGGTTGGATGGAAAATTGGACGGAGTGTCAAATAGGGAATGAAAGTTGAATTCGGTGTCAAATAGGGAATGAAAAAGTTTTTTGGGCCAAAAAGGGAACAAGTCATTTCTTGAGTGTCAAATAAGGAATTGTCTCTATCCTTGACCCGGGGGCCAACTTAGCAATGTAGGTTCATAGCTAGGTTCGCAGAGCCGGGTCCCCAGACGTCAGGGCCGGTGGAGTCGCGGAGACCCGTTGATCGGAGTCGGAGCGCCGAGTTCCCGAGCGTCGGGGCTGGCCGAGTCGCGGAGACCCGTTGGCCAGAGTCAGAGCGCCGAGTCCCCGAGCGTCGGGGCTGGCCGAGTCGCGGAGACCCGTTGACCGGAGTCAGAGCGCCGAGTCCCCGAGCGTCAGGGCTGGCCGAGTCGCGGAGACCCGTTGACCGGAGTCAAAGTGCCGAGTCCCCGAGCACTCGGGGCTGGCCGAGTCGCGGAGACCCGTTGACCGGAGTCAGTGCACCGAGTCCCCGAGCGTC
>CM014278.1:5327650-5366774 GCA_004135705.1 Alloteropsis semialata
GGATTCACTGACCTCTGGTGATGCACGGCACGGATGGCTTCCTGGAGGCGGTTGACAGTTTGCAGGTCAAGGCGGTGGCGGTTTGGACGCGCGGCCAGGTCGGCCGACCTGGCTAAGTCGGCCGACCCAGGGTTGTGGCCCCTCGGCCCCACTCTGCCAGGGACGCTTCCTTGTGGGCCCCATGGTCGGTTCCCTGTGGGTATTGTCGCAGATGTGTAGGTTAAGTCAGGGATGTGGGCCCATGAATCCATGTGCTTGCCACGAGGCCCAATCCCATCTCTTTACTTCCACCGACTTGATCCCAACATCTCTGATCACTCCCGAGTGTGCTTTTGTCAATGGGCTAAGGATGGACCTCATTGGGCCTGGGCCTAGGTTGGCTGACCTGGTGGGGTCGGGCGACCTGGCCCTGGGCCCCCTTTAGTCCTTCTTTTGCCACTTCATTCCTGTAAGCACATATGCACCAAAACTCGTGGAATTCATTAGTAAATAACCCTATGTCTATTTGTTTTATCATTCTTTTATATCTTTGTTGGCTATAATATTTTATCATTATGAACCGCCAATAAGCTCCCCCACACTTATCCTTTACTCGTCCTCGAGTAAAGTCTAAGCTTCATCATAGAAATCATAAACAAACATATAGGTTATTCCCAAACATTTAGGCTTAGTGGAATTATATGAGTGGCTAACATGTCTTCTTGGGTTATTGCAGAAAGGAATAACCTTTTCTATGACATGATAAACTTTACTCTCAAGTACTTGGGTTTTTAGAATTTTACAAAGAAAACCAATGCCTTGCTCCTCAAAGAATTTTCTCTCTGGATATTCATGGTGGTTGGACAACACTCATATTCTCCAAAATAGAACTTTATATGTGGAGCTCTCAAGATACATACCTTATTTCACTTATGTTGTCATTCCAAGGATTGGATCCAAGTCAGAGACAAGTCATGTAATCAAATCAAGATGTGCAAGTGTGTGATAAGATGTGGACATGTAGTGATACTCCCTTGTCTTCACTTCCTTCCATTTTCTTTTCTTTTTGGATATGGGATATTGCACTTTTCTTTTGCTTTGCTCTTCTTTTTTTTCACTCAATGCTTTTTAGCATGAGTCTCTTTCTTCTTTCTCTCTTTTTTTTCTATGCATATAGCCCATATCTTCTTTTCATCTTGATTTTTGGGAAGAAAGCCATTTTAGGAGTATTTTATTCATGAACATGGAACAAAGGCATGTTTTGCTTTACCCTCAGTGTAAGGGTTTAGCTTTTTATGGTGGAGTGTACGTGATCTTGACTTTAAAGACATGAAATATCTCTAATAAGGGTCACTAGACTTAGAACAACTCAAAGCTCAAAGGAGATGCTTGATTATAATTGTAAGTGGTTGTCTCTCAAACCCATGAGGAGCATAGCAAGGTTAAAAGTTTTTAATACTTTTCATAAATTCCAAGTACTCGAGTAAGCAAAGGAATCTTTCATATTAAAACCATATCTCAAAATGCAATAACTTAAATGACATGAGTTCCTATAAATATGAAGATTTCCACAAGCCAAAAGGTACAGGGAATAAAATATATGTAAGTTTAATATTTTCCATTTGATGGGGAGATGCAAAAGGATTAATTTTTTATTAAATTCTGAATTCCATGATCAGGTTTTGCAAAGATTCAACTGAAACAGGGGTTAGGATGATCAAACCAGCGTGCAGGAAGAAGCGGGGGCCAGGTGGGACCCAGGCCAGGTCGGCCAACCTGGTGGGGTCGGGCGACCTGGGGGTGACTTCTCTGGTTCAGCCCTTTTGCATGCTGTTCTGTGTCGTTCTGGTATGCTCTATTTCGCGTTGGATCTCTCAGTTTCCCGTTGCGAGTCTCCCCCACACTTGTACCTTTTATTCAAAAACAAGTGGAAACAAAAGACACAATCCTAATACACTAAACATTTTATTTTATTCATAAACTCAGAGGCACATTACATGATAATCAAATGAAATAAATAAATGAAATAAATGAATGAATGGAAAAAGACTAATGTGCCTATCCTAATCCAAAGCCTAGGGTGCCTAAGGTGCATTGTAGAGGTTTTCATCCCCTGCGGCTTTGGCATAGCGCTTAAGCTTCACGACTGTTGATCTACGCAGCATATCAAAGTCGTCTTGAAGGTTTATGCGCTCAAGTCGCTCTTCAGCGAACTTCTTCTCCAACTTTGCATAGTCGCGACCGAGTTGATTAATCAACTCTAGCAACTCTGCGTTGGAGGGAGCCATGGGGGCCTTCTCATCATCACTTTCATAGTGACCCCCAGGCCTGCGAATTGGAGGAGGCTTGATGTGCCTCTTGATCTTGCCGGCGGGTGAAGATTCCACCGACTCCTCCAACTCCTTCCTCTCCTCAGGTGTGAGGGGAGGGAACAGCCCCTTTCCATAGCCACCTCCGGGTTTCCTTTCCCCAAAGACCCGGAAACGAGGCTCCGGGGTGCTAGCAGGAGAGTAGATGGACACATCGGACGTATAGTGATACGCCACGACGTCCTCCCACTTGTTCCTGACCACTTCCTTCAGCTTCTCTCCTGGTTGAAGCGTGGGGAGTCCATCCCCCTTGATTGGAGTGGCTGCCGGCGTCTTCTTCGGAGTAAGTTGCCCCGTCGTCGGCCTTCTGTACGGGCTTGACGCCCGTGCATCACGCCTCTGGGTCCTTCTCGGAGACTGAGACCGCGCCATCGAGCGAGGCGCCGAGGGCCACCAGGGCCGGTCGCCCGACCTAGGCTGTCGGCTGACCCTTTGGTGCGGCCTTTCACGTCCTCCTCTGGCGGGAGGCTTGCCAGTGGGGAAACGACCACTTCCATGGCTGACTCCAGGTGGATGGGCACCAGTTGGTTCACCAGAGTGGGCTCTCCATCAAGATCGAAGGTCGATCGGGATTTGGGGTGACTCTTCCCGGCCATTCTTTGGGGAATTGGAAGATGTGGCTCGGTGTTTTCAGAATGGGGATGAAAAGGAACTCAGATGAGAGGGAAGAAGAGGATGGGTGAAAATTTAAAGAAAGATCAACCCTCTTCTCGGATCAATCAGAGGCTAAATCGCTCATCCTCCGTGGAATGGCTTCAGAGACGTTGGACTAGAACGTTTGCAAAGGATAGGGCTGATCGGGCTCAGTGGCCCATCGGCCGACCTGGTGGGGTCGGCCGACCTGGCCTTGAGCTCGGTCGCCTTCTCCTTTTTCTGTGCACTACGTGACAGGTCCAAAGCACCCCAAAGTGTGTGCATATAGGCTCTAGGGGTTTAGGACTTAGCGTAAGACGAAGTTATAGATGGGAATTATCCATGACCAAATTGATCACATCAAATTCCTCATCTACTTTATCAGGTTCAAGGAAAACTTTTAAATGTTGACCATTTACCTTGAAGAGGTTACCTTCATCATCTTGGAGTGTGATTGCCCCGTGCGACGAAGTTTCCACCACAACGAACGGTCCTTCCCATTTGCTTCGAAGTTTTCCATGCCCAAAAAGCTTCACCCAGAAATTAAAGAGTAGTACCTTATCCCCGGGGTGGAACTCCTTCACCTTGATCCTCTTGTCGTGCCATTTCTTGGTTCTATCCTTGTAGATTCTGGCACTGTGGTACGCTTTGTCTCTCCACTCTTCTAGCTCTGATAGCTGCATTCTCCTCATCTGCTGGGCTGCTGGGAGATCCATGTTCCACTTTCTTATAGCCCAGTGTGCCCGATGCTCTAGCTCAACTGGTAAATGGCAAGTCTTGCCATAAACCAGTTGATATGGAGACATCCCGATTGGCGTTTTGTATGCCGTTCGGTAAGCCCATAGAGCATCTGGTAGCTTGCTCTTCCATCCTTTGCCCATTTCTATTACGGTCTTCTGCAGATGTTCTTGATCTGCTTGTTTGATGTTTCTGCTTGACCGCTTGTCTGGGGATGGTATGGTAGCTATGTTGTGCTTTGCCCCCAGTTCTACCAGAAATTTTTGGAAGGTCTTGTCAATGAAATGTGACCCTCCATCACTGATCACCATCCTAGGGGTTCCAAAACATGGAAAGATGATTTCATGGAACATCTTCCGCGCGTGTCTGGAGTCAGTGGCTCGACATGGCATTGCTTAACCCACTTCGAGACGTAATCCACTGCCACCAGGATGTACTCACTGTCATAAGATTTGACAAAAGGTCCCATGAAGTCAATTCCCCACACATCAAACAACTCAACTTGTAATTTGTTTGTGAGTGGCATTGAATCTCTTGCTGTGATCCCTCCGTGTTTCTGGCATTACTGGCATCGTCGAATGAACTCCGTTGTGTCCTCATACATTGTGGGCCAGTAGAATCCACTCTGCCAAATCTTTGACCTTGTCCTAAATGCCCTGTAGTGACCTCCATATGGGGCTGCATGGCACTGCTCAAGGATCTTTCTTGCCTCGTTTGTTGGTACACATCGCCTGAGCATGCCATCTGAACATACCTTGTACAGGTATGGTTCATCCCATAGATGGAGTCTACTCTCATAGATAAGCCTTCTCTTGTTTTCTCCTGGCGGTACATATCCTGCAACCATAAAGTTCACAATATTTGCATACCAGGGGTCAGAGGCAGACACCTTGAGTAGGGTGTCGTCGCGTAGGAAGTCATTTATCGGTAGATCCTGCATGTCAGTAAACTGCATACACGACAAATGATCTGCTACTGAATTCTCTATTCCCTTTTTATCTTTAATTTCCAAGTCAAATTCTTGGAGTAAGAGAATCCAGCAGATAAGGCGTGGTTTAGCATCTTTCTTGGTAAGCAGATATTTTAAGGCAGCATGATCGGTGTAGACAATCACCTTAGCTCCTACCAAGTAAGATCTAAACTTGTCTATAGCAAAAACTATGGCCAGAAGCTCTTTCTCAGTGGTAGCATATTTAAGTTGAGTTCCTGTCAAAGTTTTACTAGCATACGAGATAGCATGATGGTTCTTATTTTTGGTTTGTCCAAGGACAGCACCAACAGCATAGTCACTAGCATCACACATAATCTCGAAAGGTAGCGTCCAGTCAGGGGGTTGAATGACTGGCGCTGAGATGAGAGCGTTCTTTAAAATGGTGAAAGCATGCAAACACTCATCATCGAAGTCGAAGGGCACATCCTTAGCTAGAAGGCTAGTGAGAGGCCTGGCTATCTGAGAGAAATCTCTAATGAAGCGCCGGTAAAACCCCGCATGTCCTAGGAAGCTGCGGATCCCCTTGGCATTGGTAGGCGGTGGAAGCTTTTCTATGACTTCAATTTTCTCTCTATCCACCTCTATCCCCCTTTCGGACACCAAGTGTCCTAGCACTATACCCTCTTGGACCATGAAATGGCACTTTTCCCAGTTTAGCACTAGGTCCTTGGCTCGGCATCTTTGTAGCACCTTGTCTAGATTCTGCAGACAATGGTCGAAAGTCTTTCCATAGACTAAAAAATCATCCATGAAAACTTCCATTATCTCTTCTATCATGTCTGAGAAGATAGACACCATGCACCTTTGGTGCAATGCTGGCGCATTGCATAACCCGAATGACATCCTGCGGTATGCATACGTTCCATAAGGGCAAGTGAAGGTGGTCTTTTCTTGATCATCAGGGTGGATGGGAATCTGATGATAGCCAGAATACCCATCAAGAAAATAGAAGAAGGAGTGGTTCGCGAGTCTCTCCAACATCTCATCGATGAAGGGGAGCAGGAAGTGATCCTTCTTTGTCACCTTGTTGAGTCGGCGGTAATCAATGCACATCCGCCACCCAGTAATGGTACGCTGAGGAATCAGCTCATTTTTCTCGTTACTTACGACGGTCATACCTTCCTTCTTGGGTACTACTTGGACAGGGCTCACCCATTCACTATGAGGGACGGGATAGATGATCCCGGCGTGGAGAAGTTTTAAAACTTCCTTCTTCACGATTCCCTCATCGCATTATTTAGCCTACGCTGTGGCTCCCTAGATGGTGTAGAAGATGGGTCTATGGGAATGCGATGGGTACAGAGCGCAGGGCTTACTCCCTTCAAGTCTTTGAGGGAGTACCCGAACGCCGAGCGGTGTTTCTCGAGCACCTTTACGAGTCTATCACTCTCGTCCTGCGATAGCTTGTCACTAATGATAACAGGGGTATCCCTGTCCTCATTTAGGAAGACATAGCGAAGGCCAGCGGGCAAGGGTTTTAGCTCTATGTGTGTCTTAGGTGGCTCCTCAGTTTCAAGTGGCTCAGAAGCGTCATCCTCTTCCTCTATAAAGTCGTGAACATGCTCTTCGAGGAATGACTCAAATGGGTCACTGGGTTGAAGGGATTTCACTTCCTCAGCTGGGTTAAGCTCTACCAAAGTTTCAACTATGGAGTTCTTGACCCTAGATAAAGGTATGGTGAGGAGATTTCTTCCTACTTTGGCTAGGAGGTTTCCTTCCAAGGTTACATCCTGTAGGAGGCCCTCGATAGGATGTCTTATCATGAGGTCGAAATCTGATGTCTCAAAGACGTAAAAGTCTAGAGCCATTTGAATCCCATTGTGCTTGAGGAGAAAGTCTCGTACTAGACCGAGACTCTCGAGAATACGGCCCGAGGGTGTTCTAAGGAGTTTTGATGTTGGGGCTAGCTTCGTACGACGTCCAAGGATATACGCGAAAGAACTAGACATGATATTAGCCCCAACGGTTGGGTTATAAAGGCTGTCTACGGCCACCTTGCTCACGAAACCTCGAATGGTCTGTGAAGGTGAGTCAATCCGAATGACTTCGGAAGAAAACTCAGCCTCATTTGACCATTCCATGTTTAGGATGGAAATAAGCTCCTTCACGGTTTCGTTCAGAAATTCTGTCTCCATAAAAATGGAGGGGGTCTCTACCGTAGGCCTTTTCTGTGTTGTGTAGTTCGAGGAATTCCCAAAGTCTTCAAAAAGATCTTCCTCGAACTCAAAGGGTAATCCGAGAGGTTGAGTTTCCTCTTCCTCAATGGATGGGGTCTCAGGAGCTGGACTGGGCAAGTCTATAGGTTCTACTTGGGAGTCTTCTTGCTTAGTTTCGGTCGTGTCCACAAGAGAGTTTTCACGGATGGCTGCTAGGACTTCTTTTGCTCTAGCCGGGGTAATGTGTAGGAATGAGCCTCCGGCTGCTATGTCTATGTACCGGGCATCTTCACTATTGAACCCAGACCGGAAATGCTGCATGAGCATGTAGTCTAGGAAGCCTAGATCTGTTCCGGTTAGACAAGAGTCCTGGAACTGGTCCCATGCTTTCGCGATCGTTTCCTTCTCTCGTTGTTGGAAGTTAATGATTTCCTTCCGAAGTGCACAAATCCGGTGAACAGGGAAGTATTCAAGACAGAACTTGTCCCATAACTTTTTCCATTCACCGTTCGTTAGCTCAACGGTATGGTCATACCACTTCCTTGCTCTCTCTCTTTGAGAGAGAACGGGAAGAGCTTCCATCTAATCATTGCTTGCGTCATGCCTGATATGACCAAACACGAATAGAGCAACTCGAATTCATGTAAGTGACAGTACGGGTTTTCACCATCACTACCAGAGAAGGATATGTCCTGGACCATAGCTATGAAGACAGGGTGAAGTTCATAGCTATCGGTTAAAATAGGATTTGACGAGGGGTGCGGCTCCAATAATTCGCCCTTTGGAGCAGAGAACTCATGAATTTGGGTGGAATTCATGGTTGAAAACAAAAACAAAAGAAATATAAAATAAAAGATAAACGGGCAACCTTAGATATTAGACAACAGCTACCGGCAACGGCGCCAGAAAGCTTGTTGACACCAGCGGTGGCAAACAGAAAGTTCGCAAGCGCACGACTATCATAGTAGCTTTCACCCGTGAGTAAACCAGGTATCGAATCCACGGGGAACGTAAAGGGCTATCTAATCACTAAGAATGTCCGGATCGATCGAGTGTATATAAAGGCTGGGTAGAGAGGATAACTTAGCACTAAGGCTGTGAATATAGCGAAGGGAATTCTCCTATGCTTGCTTTGGGCACCGGGGTATCCTAGACCTCTAGGAAATTGCCGGCAAACAGCTCTACGCCGTACCCGAACGTGGAGGATTATAAAGGACGGACAGGGCTGTCACCACCTGCCGCCTACCTCTTCTAATCTGTGGGGCTACGAGGCAAACAAGGGCAGATATACACCTAAGCATCACGCCTAAGATAATATCAGCTATCCTAACCTTGATCAGAGATTAGAATACTTTACGAATAAAGCAACGAACCCACAAGCACAATAGAGAACTCAGCTTTCTATAACTCAGACTTAAGTACTAGTTGAACCCCGGATACCTTGCATCCGTCGAGGTACAGGTGGAGGGTCGCCGACATACCGGGACTCCTCCAGACTCTCTGTCACTCTCTCTCCCTATGTCTACTCTAGATATGAGGAGGGCTTCGCCTTGGATCTTCACTTCATCTCGATGATGTTGAGCTCTGCCCTGAGTCCCTCTGTTTATAGCTTGGAGAGGCAGAGTAGAGGCGGTGCGTCGAACGGCGGCGGATAAGGAGGTGAGCCCAGGTCGGTCGACCTAGGGGGTCGGCCGACCGTGGGATTCACCGACTCTGGTGATGCACGGCACGGATGGCTTCCTGGAGGCGGTTGATAGTTGCAGGTCAAGGCGGTGGCTGTTTGGACGCGCGGCCAGGTCGGCCGACCTGGCTAAGTCGGCCGACCCAGGGTTGTGGCCCCTCGGCCCCACTCTTCCAGGGACGCTTCCTTGTGGGCCCCATGGTCGGTTCCCTATGGGTATTGTCGCAGATGTGTAGGTTAAGTCAGGGATGTGGGCCCATGAATCCATGTGCTTGCCATGAGGCCCAATCCCATCTCTTTACTTCCACCGACTTGATCTCAACGTCTCTGATCACTCCCGAGTGTGTTTCTGTCAATGGGCTAAGGATGGACCTCATTGGGCCTAGGCCTATGTCGGCCGACTAGGTGGGGTCGGACGACCTGGCCCCAGGCCCCCTTTAGTCCTTCTTTTGCCACTTCATTCCTATAAGCACATATGCACCAAAACTCGTGGAATTCATTAGTAAATAACCCTATGTCTATTTGTTTTATCATTCTTTTATATCTTTGTTGGCAATAATATTTTATCATTAAGAACCGCTAACAGTATTGCAATCATAGAAGGTCTTCAGGTTGTCTTTTAGGGATAGAATCCCTTTAGGGCCTAGCATCTTCAGGATGAGGTAGATGTAGTGCGGCATTGCCATAAACTTTGCCAGAGCAGGTCTTCCCACGATCGCGTGGTACGATGACTCGAAGTCAGCGACCTCGAATGTGATGTACTCGGTCCTGTAGTTAGCCTCGGTACCAAATGTAACTGGAAGTGATACTTGGCCAAGGGGTACGGCAGCGTTGCCTGGGACGATGCCATAGAAGGGTGAGTCAGTGGGCTTGAGTAAGTTGGAGATGTCCAAGTCCATCTTCTTCAGTGTTTTGGCGAACAGGATGTTGAGTCCGCTTTCGCCATCGATCAGTGTCCTTGTGAGCCGAGCGCCTGCCACCACCGGGTCCAGTACTAGAGGGTACCTTCTCGGGTCCTTTATGTTGATCCACTGGTCGTCGCGGGAGAAGCTTATCGGGACCTCTGACCACTTCAGGAAGGTTGGAATAGCTGGCTCGATGCACCCAATCTCTTGATTGATCAGCTTTTGCTTGCACTTTGAGTCCGTCTGAGCTATTCTTCCAAAGATGATGTTGACCACCTTGTCGGCTTGTTGATAGCTAGTGTCTTTGTCGCCCTTGTCCTTCCCATTGTTGTCGGGCCCATCGGGTTTGGAAGCGCCTTCGGTGCCGAAAGCCTTCTTGAGCCCGTAGCACTCCCTACCGGAGTGTTTGTCCTTTGGATGGGAGGGGCATTGTTTGTCAAGGAGCTTCTCGAATTTCTCACGGGAGGGCCCTCGCTCGGCAACGTTGACAAAGTCCTTGGGCTTGCGCTTTTTGTCGTTGTAGTCGCGTTTGCTACTGCCTTCAACTTGCTTGCCCTTGTTCTTGTCATTGTTGTTGTTGCGATCTCCCCTCCCCCCCCCGACTTGTTTTGGTTGACCTTTTCTCGTTGCATGTCTTCAGCGTCGGCCCATCGGCTGACGAGGTCGCGCATGGCTTCCACCGTCTTGGGCCTGTTTCTTCCAAAGTCTAGGTGTAGTGTGGGGTCAGTGAGACCGCTGTGGAAGCAGTCGATGATGTCCTGGTCAGTGAGGTCGACGCAGGTTTCCTGCTTTTCCCAGAAACAGCGGACGTAGCTTCGGAGGTACTCATTTTGGCCTTGTTTGCATTGGGCAAGGTCAAAGCGAGTACCCGACTTCTGCCATGAGCCTTGGAAGTTGTTGATGAAGACCCTGCATAGTTCATCCCAGGAGTCGATGGAGCCGGGCTTTAATCCTTCTAGCCATGTCAGAGGAGCTTGGTCGAGGACCACGGGGACATAGGTGCACATAGTGTCGGTATTCCCCTTAGCAACCTTGATCGCCAAGTAGTAGATGCGAAGCCACTGCTTGGGATCGCGTTTCCCGTCATATCTTTTGATGCCGGACGGCTTGAACTTCTTGGGCTAGGTAGTAGCTCAGATGCGGTTTGAGAAAATCGGGAACCCTTCGTACTTATGAAGGTTGTGGTGGCCTTGGCCTGGAGGCCCGTAGATCTGGTCGTATTCCTGACGCTGCCTGCATTCTTCTTCCTCACGATCATGGGTGCGTGTGGAGATGACGGTGCGTGCGTCTCTGTTCTTCAGTTGGTGTCGAGATCCCTGTCATCATCACGGTTGTCGCGACATCCGTCTCTATCCCTATTGCCGCCATGCCCACGATTGTGGCTCTGTTGGGCAACGTGGTGGCTAGGTCCGGCGCCATGGTTTCCACCTCCGGCGCCGACTACCATGCCGCCCACGTTGTCGACTTCTCGGCAATCCTTGGTTGGGTGATGGGACGGGTTGCCGCGATTGCTCTTGTCGAGAGGACGGCTACTGCCTTGTGGCTTGTAGTCTTGGTCTTGGTGATTGATCGAGCAGGGTGCATCGCGTCAAGCTGGATAGCTGCTGTTTCAAGCATTGTCTTCATCCATTGGATTTCCAGAGTCTACTCCAGAGCGTCAAGTCCTTGTGCGACAGCTAGGATGCTGGCTGCAGTGTTGGTGTAGATGTCCTGGCCAGCGACTTGTACGAATCGCTGTTCAAGGTTCTGCGGAGCTAATCTGAGGTTGGCTCGGCGGCGATGGTCCACGTGAGCAGCGTTATGATGCCTGCTCCTTTCCCACTCTGATGCCACCTCATTGGCCATGGAAGGCTCGTCGTTGGAGACTTGATCTTCGTTACCAATGATCATCATGGCTTGCCGCCCTGGTGACAAGCTTCCTGTGCTTGAAGATGCAGGGAGAGTGGAGCCGCGTTCGCTCGAGGAGTCCAGCATTTCTCCGTGCTGAAAAGGCAATGGATCAATGCACACGATGATGTGGAACATGTCCAAGTCTTCTTGTGGAGTTGCTCCGAGCTTTGGCTTGCGTCCCGGCCAATGGACGAATCTTCCCTCTAGTGTTGAGGTGATGACGAGTCCGACTTGTTTCCCACCCAAGGGGAGTTCGTCGAATTTGACCAGAGATCGGAGTTGCTTTGATGTCGCCGCCTGGTAGAAGGAGGCAGTTCCCGTGAGACCAAAGGGAATTTGACTTGGGGTAGTGACCTCGTGTCTAGCAGTGGCTGAGCTCCTCCTCTTTTGGATTATTAAAGAGTTGGATTTCCGCACCACCGACGATTCAGAAACTGACTTGGACTGCTAGTCCACTTTGAAATTTCCTCAGTCTGAGTTGGATTCGAACTGAGACTCGAAGTCCCCCGAGCCCGAGTCAAAATCGGACCCAGGAGCGCGATCTTGTCGAGCTTGTCGGCAAGTTGCTCCGCAGTCGACGACTTGAGGACGCGATCGAAGTTGCCCGCATCGTCCGCTGTGTAGACCCAGGAGCCAAAGATGAAAGTGGCGCCCTTCTCGAACACCATGTTGCTGTTGTTGGTGAAGATGACCGGTGCCATCGAGCTTGCTTGACGATTCTCGACGAGAACCCCTACCTAGCGCGCCAACTGTCGGGTTTTTATACCGGCTATGCCTACTATAGGGGGCCCCTGATTAGTCGAGTTGTTCGCAAGGGTCTCGCCGGAACCAAAAACATGATGATGAACATGAGACGATTTAGATAGGTTCAGGCCACCTTGAAAGACAACGTAATACCCTACGTCCTGTATGGTGGATCGCTTCATATTGATGGTTATTATTTTACAAGGGGTCCCTACCTCACCTTATATACTCGGGAGACAGGGTCTACAAGGCAAATAATATAGATTCCTAGTTGGATACTAAACATAGAGTCCCAACATGAGTAGGCCGAGTTGTTTCCAAGTAGCCGACTAGTTCCCTTAACCTGTTCGTCTCTTCCTTGTATTTGTCAGAGTTGGCGGCCCAATCTCCTCGTGGGCCTGTAGCCCATAAGGACTCCGATGGATCATGGTCCGTCACTAAGTCCTTATTTTAGATATGATGAATAGTTACTCTTATTTCTCTCTTGTTCCTATGATTCAACCTGCTATTCTCCTAAGTCTCGAGCTTGCTGGTTTAAGCATGATCTTTCTTTGTTATCTTGCCAAACTGTGGGTAGCAGATGCTAGCTCTAGTCTAAGTTGTTGTTGGCTATGATATGATAAGATCTGAGTACCTTAAGCTCATTGTTGACGTTTTATAACGATCACAAATGAATCCGCAAGCGCACGGATGTCGTCGGAGCTTTCCCCTAGGTGTATTCCAAGGGTATCGAATCCAAGGAACATGTGTGCACTAACTCCTGTACTAGTCGGTCCAAGGACACACCACAATAAGTGGCAGAGGGTAGAGAGGATTCCTATAGTTATAGTTCTAACATGAATGAGGTAGATCTCTGAAGTCTCACTACTTGCTTCAGGCATCGGCTTACCCTTGAACCCCAGGCGCCTCTGGCCAATAGCTCTATGACTTAACCGAACGTGGGGGATTACAACGGGATAAATAGGGCTATCACCACCTGCAGCCTACCCCTACTAAACAGTTGGCTAAGCTGCACAAATGACGTGTAACCCGTAGTTAGGCACCACACCTACTCTACCGATTACTACTGCAATCTAACTACAACTGGATCCCCCGTAGCCACACCACAGCACCCATACTAAGACGGAACAATGAACCCGCAAGAGGGAGATCTAACTCACACACTAGACTCACACTCTGTCAAGAACTAAGAACTACTAGAGTATACCTTCAGCGTACAAGAGCGCACTCAAGCCTATACTATGGTGGCAAGGGTATATGACTAACATATGAGCATACAAGCCAAGCACATGATCAAACAAGAGAATAAGAGTACTCAAGCAACCAAAGATAACACTAGAAGGAATCACGAATGCGACTTTAGTCTAATTAGTATATGCATGAATACTCACTTTATTATAATTAGAAGAGAACCCGCATCCATCGAGGTACAAGCATAGGAGGAGAGTGCCAAAACTTGGCACTCTCTCCCAACTACCCTTCAGTTTCTCCCTACTCTAAGCACTAGCTAACTAGCGCACAGGCCTTTGCAATGGAGCTCTCAACTCAGAAGGATTTGGTGATCTTGGAGTGGGAAGTGTTATCTTCATTTAAGCCCCCTCTTCTCATATTTATAGGCTGGTAGAGGCGGCATCTGGGGCGAATCTCCGAAGGAATATTCCCTAAACCGCCTTAAGACAGGACACGTGGCGGTTGGAGGCGAGTGGGGCCACCTTGGGTACGGCCGAACCAGGGGTTCGGCCGACCCTGGTGGGTCCTCCTTGCACCGTCTTTCGTCTGGGAGACTGCCAGGTGGGTCCTCAAGTGGGTATGGGGGTGCCTCGGGTGTTTGTAGACCGTTTAACCCCCAATGTGGGCCCTCCAATCCGTGTGCTTGCTCCTGATTTGCCGAGAGTGTGTTTCCTTGCTCTTGTGGGACCATGGATCCGTGGGAAGCTTATGTTGCAGCCCTTGATTGGCTGGAGTTGTGCTAGTTTGGCCACTTAGGTGCATTCCCACTTCATTTCCATAGATAAGTGACCTGCATACAAATATTCACCAACACTTGTGGAAGTCGTTAGTAATAACTCCTACCACTAATGTTGATGTTCACATTTTGCTCATTTATGCATGAGTTGACGGCCTAAATTTGATACTTAACAGCCGTCAACACTCATACCAAGTGAGACTTGATATCCGGAGTTTTTCCTTTTTGAAAATAAAATAAAGAGATCCTTATGGTGATTCTAATTCCTACCAAAGCCCTTATTGTTTGAACTCCTACAAAAGCTCCTTGTTGTTGCATTGAGTTTTGTCAAGATCATTGTGATTCTTAGGAGATTTATTTCATGCTCTTAAAATCAAGATCATGCACACGCCACCATTTTTATTGCTTCTACTCTGGAAGTGAGCATGACACTCATCCATCCACAAAATAAAAGCTCCACATAAGAAGAGATGGTACTCTTACCTAAAGCCAAATTGCAAAAGGAGACATGGGCTTATGAAAAAAAATTTGGACACATGAAGGTCCAAGTGTGAAAAAAAAGTTGAGCACATGAAGGCTCTTTATTCAAAAGATAGCCATGTCTCTGAAAGCAACTTCTTTAAGGAAAGAGGAACATGCAAAAAGGAGCTACCATTTATCATACCTTTCGCACACATGCACATCTTGATTTGAGAGTTTGACTTAATTCTTTTTGAATCCTGGTTTTGACTTTACAATATGTGCACTACAAGTGAGCTATCATGCTCTCTTAGCACAAACTCCACTTCAATGAGTGAAATGAGAGTTGAGAGAGGATCTTGGTAAGGAATACACTTTGAGTGACTTGAGTGTATCACCCAAGGAACTCTGTTTTCTTGAAAAAAAATTCCAAAACCTCCGGTTTGATAGTTAAGCAAGGTAGAAAGCAAGGTGCTTGGTCTAAGTCATTCTGGCTATCAACCGCCCAAGACACGGAGAAGCTACAAGCCCCATAAAGGCCAAGGTAATGAGGGAAGTTTTTTTTCCAGCTCATTCAATTCTTGGTAGAATATCTTGCTGAACCACTAGTACTTTTGAGGAGTAATGAGGAAGCAACTCCTGATCCACTGATCCTAAAGTTCTGGTCTTTGCTCGGGACGAGCAAAGGGCTAAGCTTGGGGGAGTTGTTGATGGTCCTTATAACAAAAATATGACTGTCAATATCCTCAAAAAATGAATAAAGGCTGAGCATAACTTAGGCATTTAAACTCAAATAATATTATATCATGCATATATGGAATACATTTGAGTACAGGGACATTGGAGCAAAAGATGAAGGAAAGTGGGCCCAGGCCCAGGTCAGGCGACTTGGCTAGGTCGGGCGACCTGGCTAGGTCAGGCAACCTGGCCTGGCACCCACTCGAGCCTATCTTCCCTACAGACATAGAAGCACAATGTTGGATCATCACGGATGTTGATTCAATGATGGTTGAAAGAAATGGATAAGATTTAGCCTCAACACCATCATATGGATTGAAGGGCCCACAACCGAAGCTTCGTGCACCCAAACCGACGGCACCCATCTGGAACTGACCTCAGGACCCACCAGGCAACCCCCCAGAGAAAGGTGGGCCCGAGAGGTGGCAGGGCTGGGTCGGCCGACCTCCACGCGCGGCCGACTCGGCCCTCCCTTGACTGGTGCCTCACTACTGACCTTGGGACCTCATCTAGACCGTGCACGGCTAAAGACGGTGCATCTGAGGGTCGGCGGACGCCCCTACTTTGGCCAACCTAGGCTCATGGCTAAACACCCTCAACCGCCTCTGGTTGGCTCCCCACCGCCTATGGATGCTATAAATACCTGCAAGGGCCTTCGTATCCAACACACACCAGAAGAAGAGCTCTCCTTTGCTACAAGCTTAGTCTTAGTCTTAGTAGTAGTAGTTCTAGTAGTTGATCTTCTGAAGGGCTTCCGAAGGAGTCTTGGTAAGCTCTAGAGTTCAGCTTTTGTATCTCTTTCCTTACTTGTAAGACTTTGATCTTAATGGAAATATCTTCATACTTATGCTGTATGCCTTTACTTTACTCTACTTACTTAGCATATACTTCTTATGTCTTGCACCTTGTTCAAGCTGACGTATGCTATGAAATTGGCTCAATGTGCCTTATGGTTGCTCTATTTATTAGCGCAATAGATAGAGCTGTATTTCATATTGCAAGCATGGTGTTTAGATTACGGAATATCGTTGAGGGTATCGCTACCCCATGGATTAGTAGAGGTAAGCGGCAGGTGGTGACAGCCTTATCCGTCCTTTGTAATCCTCCACGTTTGGGAGATGATATTAGGCCTTTATGATAAGAAGTCCTCCAGTCGTCCCTTGATGAGGGAACCACTGGACACCTCGATATGTCCTCTATCATATGTCCCTTGTATAAGCTTGTATAGGATAAGGTTGTATACCCAAGTTCTATTTGTATGACGCTAATGAATCCTTTCTGATCTTTACTAATGATCTATTTACTAACTAAGACTTACTTAATGAAGAGCAATGAACTTCTGTGTGTCACTCTACTCCTATAATGTTATATTTATTTAACCCTGCTCAGACTTTGGTAGATTAATAATGTTGTAAGTAAATACATTGGATGACACCTCTCTTTAACTAAATGCATTCCCTGCGGATAAACAAATAACGATACTCTGGAATACTCCCGAGGTGAAATGCTACAATGTACTTCTGTGCGCTTGCAGAATTATGTAAATGCTAAGAAATACCAACAGTGCTTTGTTCTAGGCGTCTCTCATTAAGGTCCGGTTCTTAAAGTGGCAACCCAGAAAAATAGTACAACCACGGGAACTACATGGCTCTGGTCTTGGCTAAGTAAAATGCACGACTCCAACTAGATGAGGGTTACCGAAAGGCGCTAGGGGGGACCGTGGTTTAAGTATGAGCATTGACTGCTTGGGGACAAACTCACGTTGCACCCTGATGTCTGTAGGCATTTGTTCACATTGCGCCCTGAACGCCATCAATCCACTCATGTTGCGCCCTGGGCGTTTAGTTGATCCCGGGAGTTGGGTTCATGCGCCTATGTTGAAACCTCAGCGACCCTTAGCTTTTTAGAGGGACTTTTGAAAGGTCTCGTAGTGAAACCCAGCCGCACACCTAAGGAAGTATGAAATGGGTCTGATCCACCCGGGCATCACGGGAATCACGACCAGTGGGGAAAGTGTACAACCTCTGCATAGTGAAAACTGATATATCAGCCGTACTGACGGTTAAGTGACCTGGATCCTTTTTGATTAATTGTTATTACCCTGGTGATTATGGAACAATGTTGGAATGATGATTAATATGATGATACTTTTCTATATACTTAATTTGGGTTATAACTGGGTTATTCCTATTACATTGTAGTAAATTGATTAATGCTAAAATTGACACAACTAAAAGTGCTAACCACGGTTAAACCATGTAAAGCCTTTTAAGCCTTCATACCTCGTGTTATATTTGTTAAGTAAAGTTTGTTACTTACACTTGCATTATTCAACAAAATCCCGGATGGGTAATCAGATGAACCAGATGGTGTTGTGGAGTTCCCTGAAGATTTTCCTGACTTCTAGGCAGCTGTCAACCTGTTGGTGTCCTTGTGGAGTTTATGGCGCCACGAGAGTTTTATCCATTCTTACTGCATAAACTTTGATTAAAGATTTGAGTCTTATTGTAATAATTCTGAGATGCTATTCTTCTGTATTCGAGCACAGTTATTCTTTGATATACCTTTATTCTGGACCTATATGTGTGGTTTGGACTTCCTGGGTACACATATAGTAGCATTCGGGTTTCTTCGTAAATCCAGGTGTGACAAGGGCCCTTCTGACCGTCCGAACAAGAAAAAGAAGAAGAACAAGCAACGGCGACAATCCAGCAACACGTCGCTGGTGGCGGCGGCCGATCGCAAAGGCAGTGCGAGGCCACCCATGGGGGAGACTCCTGACCACTTCGAGAAGAAGTGGAATGGGCCATGCCCGAATCACGAGTACCTTGTTAAACACCTCTATAGGGAGTGCTCGCTCATGAAGAAATTCATGTCGGGGGAGACCTGGAAGGGAGAGCCGTGGAGGAGGAAGGCCGACCCGACCCCAAAGGGTTTCTGTTGACGCGGAAAATCGGCGGTCGTATCCTCAGCGAGCAACACAACAAGGCCAGGGAGATCTGCTTCACTCCGGTGCTGGTCCTGCACTTTGTCCAGGTTCGCGGCGTGCCAGTCAATTTGACCTGAAATTGACAAGGGAATAAACAGTTAAATTACTCTTTGATTGTGCCGGCTCTATTCCAGACGGCAGATGCACGTTGGATTTTAGCCAAGACCCAATCAGGCTTGTATCGGCCGATGCCAATCGGACCTCAAAATCGGACCTCATAGATGACATCAATCGGACCAATGTAATCGGACCTCAGTCAGACATCGAATCGGACCTCAGAATCGGACTAATCAGGATCGGACCTTGATTAATGTAACAGATCAGCCTTTGAATAATAAAATAAAGCATAAAATATGGCCGATATGCAAGTAACGGATCAGCTATGCCTTTGAACAAGATATTAAATAATCAAAGTGTGAGCCGATACGTCATCCATCTTGCCTAGTTGCCGGTTTCATTCATCTTATCACAGTACATAAAAATTTTTTATTTTTATTTTATTTTTTTGATATTTTTTTTGGGTCTAGGAGCACACAAGGAACAACCAAAAAAAAATTCAACTCAATCGGATCTAAGGTGTGGTCTCTAGAAAATCGTAAAGATTCGAAGCGTTTAATATTAAAGAAGTGCAACATTGCTTAGATTGCACTCCTTAAAATGTTATTTTTGATCATATTACAAGGACTCAATTTTTATATGTTATATAAAATTTATATGTTGCCTTGCAGCAATTTTGGATTTTTTTGAAATGATTTGCTATTTTCTAACTATTAAATGAATTTCTAGGTACTTATTCTTAGTATTTACTCCTGCACTTGTAAAAACAATAACAATATCAAAAACTTGTTCAAAAACTATAAAAGTTGTCATAGAGTCCTTTTATAGGTGTATAACCTTCTCATAAAAGAATCAATGCATTTCAAGAAAATTAGATTATACATTGTTCATAAACTATACATTTCTCATACTTCATATACATCTTAAGGCAAACTTTGATATTTGTACATCATAAAACTTATTTTTTCTCAAATGATATATAAATATTTTTTTTAAATGTTTCATACTGCATATAAGTTTCCATGGAGGAGTTTAGAAAGTTTTTGAAATGATTTGCTATTTTCTATGAATTAAATGAATTTTCAGCACTTAAAAATCAAATTTTATACAACTATTTTTTATTTTTATATTATTTTTTGATATTTTTCCTGGAAACTAGTGAATATAAGAAAGTACCACAGCAATTTTCATCCTAATTAGATCAAAGGTGTGGTCTATAGAATTTTTTTAACATTCGGCACGATTAATATAAGAAGAGTGCATCAGTCATTTAAGTCAAAAACACTAGTATGGTGCAGTGGTAAGGGAAGTTACGTGCGAAGCCAGAGGTCACGAGTTCGAATCATGAAAAATGCAACAAGTGCAAAAAATTGTGTAGTTGGAGATGAGGGTGCCTAGTTCATGGGGGTAGCCTCCCATGTGGTTAAAATTTTTTTTTACGCCCATTTAACATTTTTATTTGATTTTTGAATTTCGGTTTTTGAATTTTTTTCACAGTCGGTTTATCTAAAAAACCGGCTGTGAAAATGATTTTCACAGCCGGTTCAAAACCGACTGTGATAAGTTGATTTTCAGCGCCACTTTATTAGCGCCACATTTGAAAACCGACTGTGATAGGCCCAACCGAACCGGCTGTGATAAGCCCTGTGTAGTAGTGAGTCAAAAGGAATCTAGCTCCGACGCAGGGAATCTAAATCAATCTTGACGATCAAAGATCAATCTTTAGTATGCTGTGGGGATCTAGCTCCTACGCAGGGAATCTAAATCAAACCCAACACCTAAAGAACAACCAGATAAAGCTGTGAAGATGAATCAGACCTAGAACGATATTGTAAGATAAGTATTGCTCAAAACAGACTAGACCAATGCTCATAGCTGTTGAAGAATCAGATTAATTCACATGGCGCAGATCTAAATCAATCTAGCAACTCCAAACAACAGCATAAGCTGCCTTCTAATAAACAAGTTGAATCTAGCTCCGACGCAGGGAATCTAGATCAAGCCCGAAAACTAAAAGAACAACTCGGTAAACGATTAACTACTGAATAATCAATAGAGATCTAGCTCTGACGCAGGGAATCTAGACCAATATTGATGATCCAAAGATAAATCGGTTGAACAGCATAAACGAGAAAGGGCGATGCGCCTCAATTCATACACTAGTTCGATAAGTTGACAATCTTACTGGTAAGCCGGAGATCAGGAGCTGATGCAGCCCGTCCACCAATGAGTTCGTCGATCTACTCTAACCTACTCCTAGGTTTTTGGTGTGAAGCCGGGTTGTATTGATTATGAGAATAATTCTTTACAATGGACGAGGGTTTATATTTATACCCTGGTCATGAGGAGTCCTGATCGGACTTGACTAACTTGCAGATAAAGTAAACTAAATCTAATATAAAATGGGACTCTCAATACGCCTTCTGAAAAGGAAATAGTCCCCACTCATGCTACGCTTCCTTCTTAGCCAATGCGCCTTTCTTCATTCATCATTAGATCGGACTTTCCTGCTTGTCGGACCCCCTTTCCTGCATCGGCTTCCTTCTCCGGCATCATCTGTTTGACCATTCAACGGGCCCATTGCGCAGTGCCAACCTCACCACGTCGTCACCTGACCCAGCATATCCGGTGCGAAAATCTGGTGTCAACACATGCCCCCCAATTTTGGGATAAAATATGTTTTATTCCAAAATTCGTATCTGTCATCATAACTCCTTCACCGATTTTCGTGCCGAGACTTCCCATCCTTGCACTGTGCGGTTCCTCGATTTTCGGGCCACAGCCGTTTTCTCTTATAAAAACCCGCCGGCGGCCACGCTGTCCACTCCTCCTTCTTCGCCAAGAACTCGCACTGCTCATCTTCTTCCTCCTCTCTCCCGAGCGACCACTCGCATTCATTCAAAATCAAAATCTGCTCAAATGGCCGAATCATCCTCCATGGGCGTCTTCCAGTCTTCCGCATCCGCTTCCCTCTCAGCATCTGCTCCTGCAAGTTCATCAGCGGCAGCGCTCTCCACCATGGCAGCAGCTATGACCTCGACAATGGCGGCGGCCACGACCTCGACAATGGCGGCAGCAGCAAACTCTTCAGCCTCCTCTTCATCAACCCTCTTCGCCTCAGGTTCTTCCTCGACGCCCGCAGGATCATCAGTAGGAGAAGCACGCCATCCAATCCCGGAGGTATTTTACCGAATCCGAACTCATTTTCCGTATTTCTGAGATTCGGCTTTTCAAACTTGTCCTCATTTCGCATTCTTCTTCTAGGCCATTTGTGCCCAAACCCTAATCCCCGTAGGCGATGTCCGAGGGGCTTATTTTCTTGGTCCAATGGGAGATCCGGACCCCATAGAGTTTATCAATCTGGAGACCTTGCGCATCCCATTCAAGACCTCTAGATTTGACGTTGAAGATTGGAAGAATGCATTCCGCTCTTAGCCGACAGTTCTTCCTGGATGGAAGGACTGGTATCTGAGAATATCGGCCCCCAAATCTGCACTCTGGGATAGATTAGACATCGCCCAGTGTATCGGCCTCAGCATCGGACCCATCGCCAAGAATGAGAACCTCCTGATCGCCGCATCACATTTTTGGTCTGATGCAATGAACGCCTTCATCTTTGGTCATGGTCCGATGACCCCAACATTGCTCGATGTGGTCATGCTCCTTGGCCTCAACGTCACCAGTAACAAGCATCCTCTCAGGCTCAATGTCAAACTCACTCATCATTTCAAGACCAAAAACTCTGGCGGCTGGAAAGGATACATGGAGAGCAATCATCGGATCGGACCCGTGACTGATCGTGAGCATGCGGCCTTTCTGAATATGTGGTTGGACAGATTCTTCTTCTGCGGCACCACTCTTGGTCCGACAGCCAACTTTCAACACTTGGCTGAATCGCTGGCAAGTGACCATGTCATCAACCTCGGCCAGTATCTCCTGGGAGCAGTATACAATCTGCTTCATCAAGTCGCCAAGCGCCTGAGGACCGGATCGCCTATCACCAATCTCGGCGGGCCATGGTGGTTCATCCAGATGTGGTTGATGCTTCATTTGAGCAAGGCTCTCAAAGTAAACATCCGGAAACACCAATTCCCAACGAACAGGCCTGAATCGGAAGAGATCACCTGGCACCGATGTACTTCGCTTGGTGAAGCTGCCATGGGTTTTCCCGCTGATAAATTATCGGCCAAGGAATCGTCCAAGTACTTTGCACTTCTTTATAGAGGTATTACTGATGACAAGGTGCTCTGGTTCTTGTACGACAACGCTGACGAATACGAGTTGCCCTACAAATTCAAATTCGGCATGATCGTGGAGACAGATACAGAAGCCCTTGCCATCTTCCGGACTTGTATCAACGCTCAATTCCTCCCAATCGGCCTCAGTCTGAGCAAGCCAGGACAATCAACTTATGAGTATTACCATCCAAATCTGGCCACCCGTCAGTTTGGTATTGGACAGCTTCCGCCCCATCTAGTTTTGACCGATCGAGTCTACCCAAGGGGAAAGGTTGACACTGGCGTAGAATGGGATCACCTCTTGGAGCTCGAGCCTCCCCTTGATCAAACCAATCTAGACACTTGGGCAATCGGCCTCATAGCTCATCAGACCTTCAACACGTGGTGGGCCGAATGGCGCCAACATCTATTCTGCATCGCCTGCAAGACTTATGTCCGGAAGCTGCACCCTACTTTTAAGGGTAGACCAGAGGTAACATCTGCGAACTTGTCCCTTTTCTTTGTATCATTTCAATTGGTTAAATTTCTTCCCCTTTGTTAGGACGTTGATCGCTCTCCTCCGACGGTGACTCAATCTGGGAAGCAAGTCGTCTACAGCAACATCTCGCCAGATCCGTGGATCGGCTGCGATTCCCCAACTATCGGCAAACTCCTGTCGGTTCTCAGTGACAGCAGGAAAAGGAAGAAGCCGACGTCCTCCAAAACTGTCAAGCGCCCGAAGACCACTATGGTAAGTTTAAAAATTCATCAAATTCGATTACTCTCTTCATCGAAACTAATTTTCTTGCAAAATCAGACCATCGGACAATCTTCTGCAAATCAGCCCAGTCCGACCAAGTCTTCAAGCTTGTTGGCCGACGAAGCCCCAGAATCGGACCCACAAAAATCGTCAAGCCCCATTCAGATGCAATCGAGCCCGGTCCAGGCACACTCGGGTCACTTGTCTTCATCTGAGAGGACAATAACTGGCTCGCCTCGTCAATCAAGCCCGCCACTTCAAGAAGAACAAGCACAATTAGGTCAGGGCCTTCAAGAAAATCATCCAGCAACTCCCCCACAGGTCCGGTCACCTAATTCTACAGAAGCAACGGTAATCATTGACCGACTTCTTCAATAATTGATAACCAACTTGTTCTTACTCTTTCTTTTCTAGCAAATCATTCAGAATGTTTTGACGGATCTTGAGATTGCTCAAATAAACATTCAGGGCGATAATATCAACCCCCAAATCGGACCAGAGCAGGAATTGGCCTGGAAACAAGTAAGCAATTCTAGCCTGACATGATCATATCGGCTTCTTTTGATGTTGTATCTGATCATTTTTTGTTCACAGGCTCAAGATACTCCTCAACTCAGCCAGACCATATCAGTCGATTTTGATCGGCTGCAAACTGAAGAGGAGGAAATCAGCTCCGGCAAGGTTTGTTGTCTGATGAGGTGAAGGCGAAGCTGCTTGACATATCCGCACTACTTCACCAAAATATCATCGATCTCGTCCAGGATGCAGAGCCGATTCGTCAGATTGTCAAGACTTTGCGAGGTCAGCTTCCATCGGACTTGGAGGAGGCATTGATACCGACGGCCTATATAGAAGGTCATTCCTTCCCAGTGATACAAGCCAACCGCCGGATCGCGAATCGGACCTCCCAGCAGGACTTGACCAAGGCTAGGGATGAAAAACGTGCCCAAGCTGATGAGTCAACAAAACTGATCGAAGATTTATCAGCGCTTCCTGCCTCCATCCAATCAGAGCTCGAGAATCTGTGAGCCAGAGAACAACAACTAGAGCAGGAACTCATCCAAGTCCGATCAAGCATCCAGGCTAAGGTAAAAGAACTTGATGACATCCCAGCTCTGAAGGCGAAGGCCGAAGAAGATTACAAGATTCATATCAAGGCCGCTAAAGAGATCCACAAATTGATCAAGCCTGTAGAAGGGAATGCTGAAGCTGACGCCAAGATCATCGCCGATGTCGACAAGATCCGTCAAACTGCCATTGATTTGATAGTTAGTTATCTGCAGCCTTGAACACTGAAACTTGTCTGTCCCGCCCATCAAGCGGTTTGATATATTGGTAGCCTGCTCCACCATCGAGCGGCTTGATGATGTAATACACTTTTCTTTTGTTGTATATAGCCCTTAAGGCGATGCATGTCGCATCGGCTTTCATTTTTTGTTCTTGAGACGATTTTCCATCGGCTTCCAAGCCTGACGCGCAGCATCGGCTTTTACGAATTTACCCAAATGCTAGGGTAGTATTTCTTCTAATTCATCAGCCGACGTAAATCTGAACCCTAACTTACCGAATTCATTTCGGTCTTCAAAATCTTCTATACAATCGGCCATTTAAAATAAAGTCTCAGAGCCGACTGCTTGGATCGGCTGTAATCCTTGATCGGACACCTTGAGGAAGTCACCATCCCATGTTTTCCCTGACAGGCATTCAATCCCTTCAAACTCCCAAATCGTTGACTCGGCTGTTGCAATGCTAACCGAATCATCAGCTGGGACAATCTCCACATTGTTGCCTTGCCACTGAATCAAGCATTGGTGCATCGTGGATGGGATGCAGCAGTTGGCATGAATCCAATCTCGCCCGAGAAGCATACTGTAGGAACCCTGTCCATCAATCACAAAGAAAGTTGTCGGCAATGTCTTGCTGCCGATGGTCAATTCTACATGAATTGCCCCCCGAGGCTCTGAAATGTTGCCGCCGAAATCCTTGAGCGTCATGTTTGTCTTGATCAGATCATCAATTCCCTTGCCCAACTTGCGGAATGTAGAATAGGGCATGAGATTGACGGCAGCTCCCCCATCAACCAGCATCTTGGTCATCGGCTTCCCATCAACATATCCCTTGATGTACAGAGGCTTCAGGTGCCGATAGCCATTCGCATTTGGCTTCTCAAAGACCACCTTTTCTGAATCAAGGACCAAGCATGCAGCGGCTTCTTCTAATTCATAATTAGCCTCATCATCATCCTGTTCATCAGGAGCAGCAAAATCATAAGGCAACATTAAAACCATGTTTATCGGGGCCGATGCGCTTGCTTCATCGTCATTGGCCATCTTAACACGCCAAGTCTTCTTCTCCTTGGCTAATTCTTGCTCCTGAATTTGCTCATGGTAGCGCAACCGCTGAACACGTCTCTTTTTGGTCCTAGAAATCCCTGATGGGCACCACTGTCCAGGCTTCATTTGAGGTTCTCTAATCCGATCCTGAACTGGAGCCTTTTCTTCTATTTTTTCAAGGCCACGAGCATCATCCCGGCCTTCATTATTTTTACGGCCATGAGTATCAACTCGGCCTTCGTCTCCTTGACGATGATCATTAATCTTGACATCGATCCGTTCATGAACTGATCGTCGACTCCTCTTAAAAGCCCTGTATTCTTCATACTGGAAGCTGCATTCAGGACAATCTGCTTTGGACGGCAATCTGAGCTTCTCGTTCCAGCAGAATACGAAGAAAGGACATCTCCAGTGACCATCATCTTGATCGTACTGCTCATAAGTTTGACGCCTGTCCATATGCCAATCGGACCTATAGCCATACCGACGACGATCGTCGGACCTGTCATCAAACCAGCGTCGAACATCGGACTTGTCATCACGTCGGCGCCGATCATCAAACCCCTCATCAAACCGCCTTGCCTGATATTCGCGCCTCTGACGCCGTCGTTCCTCACGCTCTTCCCACGCTCGGGCTGCTGCTTGCTACCTTTTGTACTTGTTAATCAGCATATGGGAAGTCACACGTGGCCGATATCCACCAGGAGCATTAGATTCACGCCCAAATGCCTGATGATTCCTTCGTAGCTCTTCAACAGTGACCTGAACAGCAGGATCAACGGCACCAGAACTCTTGGCGTGGTCTGATGTGAGCACCTTGAACTTCCCCTTTTCATCAGCATCAACCATATTAACAGAAAAGGAGAAATCAGCAAAGTTATTAGGAAAGGGATGACCGTCGATCTTCATGGCTTTCTTGTTATCTTCGAACTTGATCTTGCCAGATTCAATAGCCAATTGGATCTCCCTCCTGAACACCTTGCATTCATTCGTTTCATGAGAAGTTGAGTTATGCCATTTGTAGTACTTGCGCTTCTTTAACTCCTCGGCTGACGGGATAGAGTGATTTGCAGAAAGTTGAATAAGCTTTTCACTGAGCAACATGTCAAAAATCTTGTCGGCCTTTGTTACATCAAACCCAAATTTCTCAGGACTCTGCTTGACCCATGGGCACGATACCGGCTTTTTGGATTTGGTCCACTCAGCTATGTTGATATCAGCCTCTTCTTCAGAATCAGAAAGATAAGGCACTGGCTTGGAAAACTTTGTGCGCTTCGCCTCCTGGTATCGGACCTCATGGGCTGACACCTTTTGCACCAGCTGTCTCAACATTTCAAACTCCTGAGCAGAAAACCTATCCTTGATCGGCGTGAGCAAACCCTGGAATGCAAGCTCAGCCAATTGCATGTCAGATAGCTTCAAACTGTAGCATCGATTCCTGATTTCACGGAACCGTTGAACATACTCCTTAATGGACTCATCGTTCCTCTGCCTGATAGCAATCAAATCAGAAATCTTCATTTCATTGAGACCAGAAAAGAAGTACTTATGGAACTGCTTCTCCATATCGGACCAGCCTATGACCGATCCTGCTGGCAACGACGTAAACTAAGTAAACGCCGGCCCTGATAGTGACAGAGGGAAGAATCTGAGCCTGAGTCCCTCCTCAGAAGTAGCCTCACCACATTGAGCCAAGAATTGGCTCACATGCTCGATGGTGGTTATATCATCCTGTCCAGAGAATTTTGAAAAATCTGGCACTCTGTAGCGCGGAGGAAGTGGCACTGCATCAAAGTAGGATGGGTACGGGTGCCGATACAACCTCGCTTCATCTTTAGGCTTCAAACCGAACTGATTCTGGATCACCTCGGCTATTTTCTGTGACCAATCAGACTGGTGACCTCCGAGTGGCGTCCCATCAGCTTGATGCATATCCATCATGTAATTATTGTAATCACCAACCATACGCTGATGTGCAGGAATCTCTGAACGTATCTTTGCAGCTGCAGGTTGCTTCTCCTCTTCATTCAGAGTCCTAGCATATTTCTCACCATGCGGGCCGACAATCGATCCATCGGCCATCAACAGAAAACCGTTGGCCAGCTGAATAGGTGGTGGAATCGTCGGATTTTGCGGAGCAACGGTCATAGCATTATCTTCAGTACTTTTGCCTTTTTCTGATCCTGATGCCCCTGCAGAATCTGACATAAAGACTGGGCCTTTTAAGCAAATAGAATCATCCACCGCCTTCTTGATGAGATTATCCAAAGAATTCACCAAAGTGCCCGACTGGTTAATCAATGCATGGTGGACAGCTTGATGGATCATCTCTGTCATGTTGACATGGTACTCCCGAGCATCAGTTGTCTTCTTGATCAACTCTGGGTCCGGAAGAGCACCTTTGAGCACAGGGCCTGAACGATTACGCCCGAATTGATCAAGGCAGAGCTTCTCAAATGCGTCAATCTAGGCCTGAACTGCATCTAACTGGGCTTTAGACAGATCGGCCTTCGTGACTGGGATGGTTGAATCGGAAACCTTGTTCTTGTCAGCCTTGGCTTTCTCAGCCATCAACTTCTCGGCCGCCAGCTTCTCAGCCGCCAGCTTCTCAGCAGTGAGCTTAGCAGCAGTAGCTTCCTTTTCAGCATCAGACGACATCTTGGAAATTGTCTTACGTGTCCCACTGGGCGTGCCAAAAATGTATTGACGCGGAAAATCGGCGGTCGTATCCTCAGCGAGCAACACAACAAGGCCAGGGAGATCTGCTTCACTCCGCTGCTGGTCCTGCACTTTGTCCAGGTTCGCGGCGTGCCAGTCAATTTGACCTGAAATTGACAAGGGAATAAACAGTTAAATTACTCTTTGATTGTGCCGGCTCTATTCCAGACGGTAGATGCACGTTGGATTTTAGCCAAGACCCAATCAGACTTGTATCGGCCGATGCCAATCGGACCTCAAAATCGGACCTCATAGATGACATCAATCGGACCAATGTAATCGGACCTCAGTCAGACATCGAATCGGACCTCAGAATCGGACTAATCAGGATCGGACCTTGATTGGTGTAACAGATCAGCCTTTGAATAATAAAATAAAGCATAAAATATGGCCGATATGCAAGTAATGGATCAGCTATGCCTTTGAACAAGATATTAAATAATCAAAGTGTGAGCCGATACGTCGTCCATCTTGCCTAGTTGCCGGTTTGATTCATCTTATCGGACCATCCTAGCTAACCAATCGGACCAGAACTATTTCGACACGGTTTCACAGACGGATGCAGCGCACATACTCCAGCTATGATCAGACCAGATAGCTAAACAATCAAACTTGACTTACCAACCCAACAACTAAACAAGATGCTCGCATAGGTAATTAGTCAGATTAAGCAAATAAACAATAAAACAGTAACAAGATCGTTCCGATATTCAAAGCTGTCTTTGAATAGTCAAAAGGAATCTAGCTCCGACGCAGGGAATCTAAATCAATCTTGACGATCAAAGATCAATCTTTAGTATGTGTGAGGATCTAGCTCCGACGCAGGGAATCTAAATCAAACCCAACACCTAAAGAACAACCAGATAAAGCTGTGAAGATGATTCGGACCTAGAACGATATTGTAAGATAAGTATTGCTCAAAACGGACTAGACCAATGCTCATAGCTGTTGAAGAATCAGATTAATTCACATGGCGCAGATCTAAATCAATCTAGCAACTCCAAACAACCGCATAAGCTGCCTTCTAATAAACAAGATGAATCTAGCTCCGACGCGGGGAATCTAGATCAAGCCTGAAAACTAAAAGAACAACTCGGTAAACGATTAACTACTGAATAATCAATAGAGATCTAGCTCTGACGCAGGGAATCTAGACCAATCTTGATGATCCAAAGATAAATCGGTTGAACAGCATAAACGAGAAAGGGCGATGCGCCTCAATTCAAAGCTTACACTAGTTCCATAAGTTGACAATCTTACTGGTAAGCCGGAGAACAGGAGCTGATGCAGCCCATCCACCAATGAGTTCGTCGATCTACTCTAACCTACTCCTAGGGTTTTGGCGTGAAGCCGGGTTGTATTGATTGTGAGAATAATTCTTTACAATGGACGAGGGTTTATATTTATACCCTGGTCATGAGGAGTCCTGATCGGACTTGACTAACTTGCAGATAAAGTAAACTAAATCTAATATAAAATGGGACTCTCAATACGCCTTCTGAAAAGGAAATAGTCCCCGCTCATGCTACGTTTCCTTCTTAGCCAATGCGCCTTTCTTCATTCATCATTAGATTGGACTTTCCTGCTTATCGGACCCCCTTTCCTGCATCGGCTTCCTTCTCTGGCATCATCTGTTTGACCATTCAACGGGCCCACTGCGCAGTGCCAACCTCACCACGTCGTCACCTGACCCAGCATATCCGGTGCGAAAATCTGGTGTCAACAGTTTCGAGAAGGGCAACGACATGGATGCGGACCCCTACCCAGGGCCCAACGGATGCCTAATGATCTTCGGTGGCACCAAGGCCTCGATCAGCAAGGGCTAGGCAAAGGTGGAGCATCGCGAGGTCCTCGCCGTCGAGCCGGCCACGCTGACCCTTCCGCGGTGGTCGGAGGCGGCGATCACTTTCGATCGCGACGACCACCCGCAGTTCGTCCCTAGGCCGGGAAAGTACACGCTCACGGTCGATCCGATCATTGGTCGGAAATGGCTCACCAAGGTGCTTACGGACGGTGGAAGTGGACTCAACATCCTCTACACCGATACTCTCGACGCGATGGGCATCGACCGGTCACGCATCCACCGACGGGGGCGCCTTTCCACGGAGTCGTCCTGGAAAAGCAGGCCATCCCCCTCGGGCAGATCGACCTGCCTGTCACGTTCGGGACCCCATCCAACTACAGGACGGAAACCCTCACCTTCGAGGTGGTGGGATTCCATGGATCTTACCATGCCATTTTGGGTCGGTCGTGCTACATGAAGTTCATGGTTGTTCCCAACTGCACTTACTTGAAGCTCAAGATGCCAGGACTAAAGGGAGTAATCACTGTGGGCACATAATTCTAGCGTGCCAACCAGTGTGAAGCAGAGAACTGCGAGCTGGTGGCGTCGACCATCGCCTCTACAGAAGAGCTCAAACAAATCAAGGCGCACTTGGTTGAAGAAGCCCCCGACTCAAATCGCGCCATGACTTCTTTCAAACCAGCAGAGGGCATCAAGGAGGTGCAGCTGGACCCCGACCACGCCAAGGAGAAGGTGGTGCGGATCGGGACCAAGCCGTCCCCCAAATAGGAAAGCGTGCTCGTCGACTTCCTCCGCACGAACATCAACATCTTTACATGGAAACCTTCAGACATGCCCGACACTCCGAGGGAGGTTGCCAAGCACTCCTTGGACATCAGGTCTGGCTCCAGACCAGTGAAACAATGCCTGTGCTGCTTCTACGAGGAGAAGCGCGAGGCCATCGGCGAGGAGGTCGCGAAGCTTTTGGCGGTCGGATTCATCAAGGAGGTGTATCATCCCGAGTGGTTAGCCAATCCTGTTCTTGTGCGCAAAAAGACTGGGAAATGGAGAATGTGTTTTGACTATACGAGCCTCAACAAGGCATGTCCAATGGATTCGTTTCCTTTGCCATGCATAGATCAGATTGTCGACTCAACCTCGGGGTGCGAAACCCTCTGCTTCCTTGATGCGTATTCCATATACCATCAGATCGCGATGAAAGAGTCCGACCAGCTCGCAACCTCTTTCATCACCCAGTTCAGATCGTACTGCTACGTAACGATGTCGTTTGGGCTCAAAAACACGGGAGCTACATACCAGCGATGTATGCTCAAATGCTTCGATGATCTCATTGAGTGGACCGTAGAAGCGGACGTGGACAACATCGTAGTTAAGTCCAAGCAAGCCGACCAACTCGTGACCGACTTGCAAAAGACGTTCGCCAAGCTCTGGCCGAATGACATCAAACTCAACCCCCAGAAATGCATTTTTGGGGTACCGAGGGGAATGCTACTTGGGTTCATAGTGTCCGAGCGTGACATTAAGGCCAATCTGAAGAAGATTGATGCCATTGATAGGATGGGCCCGATCCAGAACCTCAAAGCGGTGCAACAAGTCACAGGGTGTCTGGCCACACTAATCCGGTTCATCTCGCGTCTAGGGAGCGGGTCCTCCCCCTTTACCGCCTTTTGAAGAAATCCGTGTGATTCGCGTGGACTAAGGAACCTCAAGAAGCTCTTGATCAGATCAAGACCATCTTTACTAAGCCACCGATCCTAGTCCCCCCGACCCCGGGCGAACCACTCCTGCTTTACATTGTGGCGACCATGCAAGTCGTGAGTACCGTCCTGGTGGTAAAGTGGGAAGAGGAGGGACACGCCCTCAAGTTCCAATGCCCAATGTACTTCATAAGCGAAGTCCTGGGCGATATGAAAGTGCGCTACCCGCAGATTGAGAAGTTGTTGTACGCCATTCTAATCGCCAAGCGAAAGCTATGTCACTACTTCGACTCCCATCACGTGACGGTGGTCAGTGCGTTCCCTCTTGGAGAGATCATTCACAACCGTGATGCCACTGGTCGGATCACAAAGTGGGCACTCGAGATGATGGGCAAAGGGATAATGTATGCCCCTCAAATGATGATTAAATCCCAGACCCTCGCCAACTTCATCGCGGAATGGACCGAGATCCAAGCCGCCAGTACCAGCTGACCAGGAGTACTGGATCATGTACTTCAACGGGTCACTCGTCAGAACCAGTGCAGGGGTCGGTCTGGTCTTTGTCTCCCCTCTTGGGGTACGAATGAAGTACATAGTCCGCCTACATTTTCTTGCTTCCAACAACGTGACTAAGTATGATGCGCTCATCAACGGCCTGAAGATCGCAATCGAACTGGGGATCCGACGCCTCGAAATTAGATGCGATTCCCAACTCGTGGTCAATCAGGTCATGAAAGAGTCAAATTGTGAAAGTGAGACCATGGCCGCATACTACCGTGAAGTTAGCAAACTCGAGGACAAGTTTGACGGCCTTGAGCTTAGGAACATCAAGCGGCGGTTCAGCGAAGCCGCCGCCGCGTTGGTCAAGAAGGCGTCCGGCCAGGAACCACTCCTGGTCGGCATCTTTGCCAGCAACCAACGAAATCCATCGATCAGCATCCCAAGCCTGGAGGGAACCGGCGCGCAGCCCACCCAGGGTTTGGTGGAGCCACCCGCCTAGGGCTCGAGGGCTGACTGCGCCCTGACCCCAACTGTGGCTGAGGCCATGCAGCTCGATGGTGCCACGGTCGACGCCGAGCCGTCCGACCAAGCCTTGACTGACCTCTTGGCCAGGGCAATAGCGACACTGACCCAGGATGCGACCGAGGAGGCCGACCCCCCTAGATTGTCGTCAACCTTACCTTGACTGCCTTTTACGGGAGAAACTCCCCAAGGACAAGGCCGCGGCTTGGCACATCGCACACCGTGCCAAATCCTACACCATCATCGGGGGAGGGAGGGAGCTCTACAAGTGGAGTCCCACCGACGTCCTACAGCATTGCATCCGATCGAACAGGGAAGGCAACTGCTACGGGACATCCACAGCGGGACATGCGGTCACCATTCTACTCCCAGGAGCCTCGTTGGGAACGCGTTCCGACAGGGATTCTACTGGCCAACAACAGCAAACGACGCAGTAGAAATCATGCGCACTTGCGAAGAGTGATAGTTCTACACAAGGCAAGTTCATCTACCAACCTAGGCCCTCCAAACCATCCCCATCACATGGCCATTCGCGGTCTGGGGGCTGGACATGGTCAGGCCCCTCAAGAAGGCGTCTGGGGGCTTCACCCACCTACTGGTTGCCATCGACAAGTTCAGCAAATGGATTCAAGTTCGCCCGATCACCACAATCAAATCCAAGGAGGCCGTCAAATTCTTCCTCGACAATGTTCATCGCTTCAGGGTCCCAAATTCCATCATTACGGATAATGGTACGCAGTTCACAGGGAAAAAACTCCTCCAATTCTGCGATGAATACCACATTTGGGTGGATTGCGCAGCCGTCGCGCACCCCCGCACGAACGGATAGGTCGAACATCTGAACGGCATGATCCTCCAGGGCCTCAAGCCCCAAATCTTCGAACAACTGAAGAAATTTGGTAGCCGATGGGTCGAGGAACTCCACGCGATGATATGGACGATGGCCAGCCGAGCGACCGGCTTCACGCCATTCTTCCTACTTTATGGGTCGGAGGCCATCCTTCCGACAGACCTCGACTATGGGTCGCCGTGGGTTCGGGCCTATGACAAGGCCGGCATCCAAACATCCCTGGAGGATATGATGGACCAACTAGAAGAGGCCCGCGATGTAGCGCTCCTGCGGTCGGTGAAGTACCAACAACCACTACGCCGATATCACAGTCGTCGGGTGTGGGAGCGTGCCTTCAACGTCGGGGACCTAGTGCTTCGCCTGGTCTAAAGCAACAAGGATTGGCACAAACTCTCTTCGCCCTGGGAGGGTCCCTACCTCGTCTCCCATGTCCTCTGAATCAGCACATTGTTGAAGGTCCTTATAACATAAAATCTGACTGTCACTAGGCTCAAAAACCAATAAAGATCAAGGCATAACTTAGACATTAGTATTCAAATAATGGTATACCATGCATATCTGGAATATATTTGAGTACAGGGACTACGGTGCAAAAGATGGGTGAAACTGGGCACAGGCCCAGGTCGGCCGACCTGGCTAGGTCGGGCGACCTGGCCTGAACCCTGATCAAGCTCACTTTCGACACAGGTCAAGAAGCACACTGAAGAAGGATCATGGACGTTGAATCATCGTCGGTTCAAGTCAAGGGTGTGGATGAGCCACGTGTCATTCCCATGGATTGAAGGGCCCACACATCAACACAATTGCACCCAAACGAAGTATACCCACCTGGAACCGTCATAAGGACCCACATGGCAGTCTACCAGAGAAGAGTGGGGCCGAAAGGCGGTGGAACCAGGTCGGCCGACCTAGCTAGGTCGGCCGACTTGGCCCTGCAGCCATTTCGGTTCCTCCTAGACCAGTACCTGTAAACCGTCATCAGGAGTTCATCAGAGCCATGCAATGCTGAAGACGGTGGATCCAAGGGTCGGCCGACGTGGGTAATTCGGCCGACCTAGGCCCACTTCCAAACTACCTCAACCGCCTCTGGCCGGCTCCAACCGCCTATGTGATGCTATAAATACCTGCAAAGGGTGCCGTACTCAAACACACACTAGAAGAAGAGCTCTCCTTTGCTACAAGCTTAGTCTTAGTCTTAGTAGTGATAGTCATAGTGTTAGATCTTCTGAAGGGCTTCTGGAGGAGTCTTGGTAAGTTCTAGAGTTCAGTTCTTGTATTCTCTTACTTACTTGTAATACTCTGAGCTTAATGGAAATACCTTCGTACTTATGTTGTATGCCTCAGTTATACCTTATCTACTTAGTATATACTACTTATGTCTTACACCTCAATCAAGTGAATGTATGCTATGACATTGGCTCAATGTGCCTTTTGGTTGCTCTATTTATTAACGTGATAGATAGAGTTGTATCTCGTATTGCAAACATGGTGTTTGGGATATGGAATACTATTGAGGGTACCGCTGCCCCACGGATTAGTAGAGGTAGGCGGCAGGTGGTGACAGCCCTGTTCGTCCTTTGTAATCCTCCATGTACGGGAGTGGGTATTAGGCCTTTATGATAAGACGTCCTACTGTCGTCCCTTGATGAGGGAACCACTGGATACCTCGATGTGTCCTCTTGCATACAATCATTGAATGAGCTTGTATAGGGTATTGTAGTATATCCAAGTTCCATAAGTATGATGCTAATGAACCCTTGTTAATCTTCACTAGTGTACTATACTAACTAAGACTAACATAATGATGAGCAATGAACTTCTGTGTGTCAACCCAATCATTCACTTCTATATCATTTACCCCTGTTTAGATTATGGTACATTAATATTGTTGTATGTAAGAGCATTGGATGGCACATCTCTCTTTTAACTAAATGCTTTCCCTGCGGATAAACAAATAACGATACTCTAGAATACTCCCGGGTGAAATGCTACAACGTACTTCTGTGCGCTTGCAGAATATCTGTAACGTCTAGATTTACGATGAAGTATCTCTAGTACCATTACTACTCTAAGTAGTGATGCTAAGAAATACCAATACACATACAAGCTGCAGACCGCCGATGGCGAGGAGTTCACCAACACCTGGAACATCGAAAAGCTACGTCCCTTTTAGCCCTAAACCTTCGTCCATATTGTACATATTTTTGACATGCTCCATGACTGCTCACAAGCAACCCCCGACCCCAACTGCACGGTGTCGGACTTATGGACCCGGCAGTCCACACAGGGTAGTCTGCGTGGTTGATTTGTTGAGAGACAGATCGAGGATCACAAGTCAATGGTGACACAAGACGCAAGGATTGAACAGGTTCGGGCCGTCAAGATGACGTAATATCCTACGTCCTGTGTTGGATGTGTGTATTGCTGTGTATGAAGTTCCTGAAGGATCTCTGTAGTTGGGTTCTAGTCTCGAGGTGTAGATTAGCTATTGTTGATTGTGTTGATCTCCTATTTTGGAGGGGGGTCTCAAGGCACCTTATAGTCCGGTTGCCTTGAGTTACAAGTCGGCTAGAGATCGTAACCTACCCGGAATACAAGGATTCGATCCTATAATAATTACAGATATCTTTCCCTAGAATTCTGACTAGTTTATCTTGATCTCTAATCTTCTTGCGAAGCACGCCATCTCCTTCCTTGTCCCGTGCGCTGTCGTACCCAACCCGGCTTGTCCAACTGGTGGGCCTCCTGACTGGTGGGCCATCCAGTCTGACAAGCTGGGTCGATAGCACTTGGATTGTGCCGTCCCTTGCTGGTTGGGCCAATCGCCTTCTGGGTACCCTCCGGGGGTCTATCCCCGACAAGCCCTCGAGTAGTACGTGGTTGAGCGACAACCCGGCGAGGTCGTGCTACCTGCTGAGCTTTGAGCTCGCTGCGGTTGGAAGCAAAACCGCGTGATACTGGAGAGAAAAGAGAGTCGTCTGCAATGGATGCGCCGCGAGGTGCGTCCGTTGGCCGTAGCCCCCAAGTCTTGAAGCGATTCTGGAGGAATCGGTCCAAGGGTTTGTAGCCTTGTTCTGATCATCTTCGTCATGGTCGCCAGTCAATCAACGGATGCGCCGCGAGGTGCATCCGTTGGCCGTAGCCCCCGAGCCTTAAGGCGATTCCATAGGAATCGGCTCAAGGCTCATTCGAGGAGCATTTCAGCATTTTCTTCTGGCGTCAATTTGGTGGCTCCCCCTATCGTGAGGGCCACAGCTCGCCGACAGGTCATCCCGGCGCCAGCCCCCGAGCGTGAGGGCCGAGGCTCGCCAGGCGGTCGTCCCTGCGTCAGCCCCCGAGCGTGAGGGCCGAAGCACGCCGAGTAGTCGTCCCGGCGCCAGCCCCCGAGCGTGAGGGCTGAGGCACGCCGAGTAGTCGTCCCGGCGCCAGCCCCCGAGCGTGAGGGCTGAAGCACGCCGACAAGTCGTCCCGGCGCCAGCCTCCGAGCGTGAGGGCCGAGGCGCGCCGAGTAGTCGTCCCGGCGCCAGCCCCCGAGCGTGAGGGCTGAAGCACGCCGAGTAGTCGTCCCGGCGCCAGCCCCCGAGCGTGAAGGCTGAGCGCGCCGAGTAGTCGTCCCGGCGCCAGCCCCCGAGCGTGAGGGCTGAGCACGCCGAGTAGTCGTCCCGGCGCCAGCCCCCGAGCGTGAGGGCTGAGCACGCTGAGTAGTCGTCCCGGCGCCAGCCCCCGAGCGTGAGGGCCGAAGCACGCCGAGTAGTCGTCCCGGCGCCAGCCCTCGAGCGTGAGGGCTGAGGCTCGCCGAGTAATCATCCCCCCAAGCGTGAAGGCTGAGGCGCGCTGAGTAGTCGTCCTGGCGCCAGCTTCCGAGCATGAGGGCCGAGGCACGCCGAGTAGTCGTCCCGGCGCCAGCCCCCGAGCGTGAGGGCCGAGGCAAGTGCGGGGATCCGAATCGAGACCCTGCAAAAGAAATACAATGCCAAAGCGTAACAAAGCATAAATCCAAGAGGAAAGGCAATCGGCATGTGTATGAAAATGAATCCTGCTTCCAGCTTTTTAAGTCTATTAATTTCTCCGGGTAGTTAGCCTGTTACGTTTATGCACTTGATCCCTGATAACTTAAGCGACTTGTATAAAAGCCTACGGAGTTGTAGTCTGGACAGACCAGGCTGTATAAGCAGTCGGAGTGTGACCGAGGTGATCGGCGAATGTCTCAGGGACACATGGGCGATATCCGGAGATATAAATAATATTTAAGAAATATTAAAACATGAGTTAGCTTTATTTATGTAGGTCGTTGTCGTGTTTAGGCTGACAATGCAAGCCCCCAAGCGTCGTCTTGATCGTCGCGCTCGAGTGGACGATCGGCGATGAAGTTAACCAGTCGGGATCGGTACCCAACTGATTCTCGTCGATGCGAAACTCATTCCCGACTAGATCGTGTCGGGTCCGAGTGGTTGTCGCAGTCGCCAGCGTGTTGAAGTTGTAGACGTGTCGGCATTGCTCGTGTCGACTGTTCGAGGCAGCCCTGCATGCTGAATACGCTCGAGCAGAAATCCTCTCCGACCCGCAGGCCGAGCCATGCAGGAGGTCGTGGCGTGCATGCGTATAGAAACAGAACGTGGTCAATGCAATTCACGTTAGCTATCCAGGTGTACAGAGACGTATATAGAATGAATAGAATAACCAAACGGAATAGAAAATCAATGCTTCCTATTTTTTAGATGGAATCCGTATGTATCCAGTATCCTCCGGTCGGTCCTTAGCGTGCAGGACTTGGCTCCGAGCCGTCACGCTCGTCAAGGAGTTGCGAAGCTTGCCGTCGAGTCGTCGCAGATGTCGTGCAACGTGCAACCGTGGCTGCCGCAATGCTCTTGCACGTCGATGATGGTGACGTGCCGATCGATCGCCGGAGCTTTAGCGATGTCCTGAAGTTAATGGCCACCGTGGTAGTACATGCTCACGCACAGCAGTTCGACAGCGGTGACCTGAACGACACGGCTGACGGCCTCACCGAGCGTGACAACGCTCGTGCATCTGCTAACGCCGGAGTCGCCGGACAGCACTTGGTCGTCAAGACCAAAACCGTCCGCATGGCGTGTGCATTGAAAATACAAAATCAATCTGTAAGTCACCGTAAAAACCAAATCGATCCAATAGCAAAATTGAGAACAACTCACCCGATTCGTTTAACCGGACGGTAGATCGATGTTGACATCCATCGAGCTCTCCAAAGGATCTCGGCGCCAGCCCCCGAGCATGAGGGCCGAAGCACGCCGAGTAGTCGTCCCGGCGCCAACCCCGAGCGTGAGGGCCGAAGCATGCCGAGTAGTCGTCCCGGCGCCAGCCCTCGAGCGTGAGGGCCGAAGCACGCCGAGTAGTCGTCCCGGCGCCAGCCCCCGAGCGAGGCGCGCCGAGTAGCCGTCCATACCC
>CM014278.1:5367774-5387217 GCA_004135705.1 Alloteropsis semialata
CGCCTCCAACCACCACCATCTTCTCCTCGCTCGGCTGAGGCTTCAGCCAGTACAGGTACCTCCACAAGTTGAAATGGGGAGAGATCCCCAGATACGCCTCGCAGAGGTGGATGAAGACCGAGATCGCCATAATGGAGTTGGGGTTGAGGTTGATGGCCTCGATCCCGTAGTAGTGCAGCAGCCCTCGGAAGAACGCCCCCATGGGCAAGCCGAGTCCCGCCTCGAAGAAAGGCTTGAAAAGGACCAGCTCGCCGGAGTTCTCCGACGGGAACACCTCTCCTGCGCTCGGCCGCCACTCCGCCACGGCCTGAGACGGCAGGATGCTCCGCTCCACCATCTCCTCCAGCATTTCTGTGGTCACCTTCCCCCACACCCACGCGAGGACAGGGGAGGGGATCTTGTCAGACTTGGGGACGCCAGTGAGCTTCTTCCTCCCCGCCATGGATCTAACGGCAGGGGTCTTCGATCGCATCAGCGAGGCTACGCTCCCCGTGGTGGCTGAGATCGCACAACGGACTGGCGAGCAATGGGAGCTTTGGTGGCGGCGGGATGAAAAGCGAAGAACAGGGAGGACGGATCTGGGAATGGGAAGATTTCCCTCCGGGTCTAACCCTCACCCTTTATAGCGTGCCTTGATGCCCGAAATTACCGCGAGATAACGCGATTAGCGGGGGCGGGCGAAACGGTAAAAAGAGCCGTTGGGCGCTTCGCCTTCCGTTACACGCCGGCGTCAACGGTAAAAAATGACTCCAGAGCACTCGAGCAAGACAAAGAAGTCGGCGTGCCGCTAAGGCTCGAACAGCTCCCACGCTCGGGGGCTGGCGCCGTAACAAAGCCAGTGTGCCCCTCGGGCTCGATTGGCCCCGAACCACTCGGGAGCCAACACTGCAAACCCAGTGGTGTGCCGCTAAGGCTCGAACAGCTCTCACGCTCGGGGGCTGGCGCCACGATTAAGTCAGTGTGCCTTTCGGGCTCGATTGGCTCCGAACCACTCGGAGGCCAACACTGCAGAACTGAAGGCGTACCGCTAAGGTTCGACCAGCACTCGGACTCGGGGGCTGGCGCCACATCAAAAGCAGCGCGCCATGCGGGCTCGATCAGCCCCGAAACGCTCGGGAACTGACGCTGCGAACAAATTGCGACAGACAATGCAATCCTTTTGCAGGAAATACAGTTACAACGGAGCCGGACTTGCGCCGGTTACAAACATCAAACACATCAACCGCCAAGATGACGGCCTGGGGCACTCGTCCCTGCGCCTAGTGCTACATCCGGAGCAAGCTTGGTTCGCGTGAGCTCCTCGCAAGCTCTCTTGTAGCACCACTGCAGCCGTTTACGGGACAGCACCGGTGGAGGGTTGATAGCGAATGCCTTCGGCTATCCCTTGCTCTACAAAGCATTTCACCCCACATGGCCCTCATCACATGGGAATGCGGGGGTGAATGGGACAACACTCAGACGCTGATCAACGCCTCAGGTTCTTCGCAAGCACTCTTCTAGCACCATATCTTGCTGGCTCCCTGAACTCTCCCCGGTGGATGAACCCAACAATGAGCCTCCGGCATGTCGACAGCAAGGATCCTATATCTATTCGCTCTTGGGTAGCAGCTCAGGCTCCCCGGCGGGTATTTATAGCCCCTGGTCACCGGAGGACGAGAGATTTCCTCCACGATGACGAGCGCGGACTCCGCGCCACGCGTCTCCCCTTCGGACCGAAGATGCACAGGTCACCCTTATCGCCTTTGGCTCCACTCGACCACGGGAGCGTCCTGTGCGATCACGGAAACACTATTCCTGATGCCGCGTCTCGGGTACGACACCGCTTTGCCTGCCTCGCCTTTGGCATACCCGACAGAGAAGGAATCCTCCGGGACTCGAACCCTTCGCCAAGATAAGTATCAATTGAATAACTTCGTCAATTCCGCGAGCTTTAAACAAGTCGCTAAAGTACTCGGGAGCACACGCCTTAATCCGTGAAATCTCGACTCTTCCGTACGCCTACGCTCCTACGCGTGCACGCGGCCCAGCTCCCTGCGCTATGGACTACGGCTATCGGGGATCAGGTGCATAAACGTAACAGGCTAACTCCCCGGGGAAATTAAAAGACTTAAAAGCAGGAAGCGGAGTTCATTAATATTTATATCGCCGAATGCCTTCTCCTCTCGAATTTCTACTTTGTTGCAGGGTATGGGAGACTACTCGGCGCGCCTCGGCCCTCACGCTCGGGGGCTGGCGTCGGGACGACCACTCGGCGTGCTCAGCCCTCACGCTCGGGGGCTGGCGTCGGGACGACTACTCGGCGTGCTCAGCCCTCACGCTCGGGGGCTGGCGCCGGGACGACCACTCGGCGTGCTCAGCCCTCACGCTCGGGGGCTGGCGCCGGGACGACTACTCGGCGTGCTCAGCCCTCACGATCGGGGGCTGGCGCCGGGACGACCACTCGGCGTGCTCAGCCCTCACGCTCGGGGGCTGGCGCCGGGACGACCACTCGGCGTGCTCGGCCCTCACGCTCGGGGGCTGGCGCCGGGACGACCACTCGGCGTGCTCAGCCCTCACGCTCGGGGGCTGGCGCCGGGACGACCACTCGGCGTGCTCGGCCCTCACGCTCGGGGGCTGGCGCCGGGACGACCACTCGGCGTGCTCGGCCCTCACGCTCGGGGGCTGGGCGCTGGGCGACTATTCGGCGTGCCTCGGATAGCTCGACCCGGCCCTCACGCTCTGGGGCTGGGCGCCGAAATTAACGTCGGATGATCTAGCCAGATGCTCCTTGACTAACCCTTGGACCGATTCCTACGGAATCGCTTCAAGGCTCGGGGGCTACGGCCAACGGACGCACCTCGCGGCGCATCCGTTGATTGTCTGACGACCTCAGAAGAAGGCTACTAACCCTTGGACCGATTCCTTCGGAATCGCTTCAAGGCTCGGGGGCTACGGCCAACGGACGCACCTCGCGGCGCATCCGTTGGGAAACGGCTCTTTTCTCTCCAGTATCACGCGGTTTCGCTTCCAACTGCAGCAGGCTCGACGCTCATCAGACAGCACGACCTCGCCGACTTGTCTCTCAACCACGTACTACTCGGGGGCTTGTCGGGGGTAGACCCCCAGGGGTACCCAGCAGGCGGATTGGCCCAACCAGCAAGGGGCGGCCCAATCCGAGTGCAACTGGATCGGTTTGACAGACTGGGTGGCCTACCAGTCGGGAGGCCCACCAGTCGGGCGAACCGGATGGGCGCGACGGCGCGCGCGGCAAGGAAGAAGACGGCGTATCCCGCAAGAAGCTCGGAGATCAAGATAAACTAGCCGGAATTATAGGAAAAGATATCTGTAATCATTATAGGATCGTATCCTTGTATTTCGGGTAGGTTACGATCTCTAGCCGACTTGTAACTCAAGGCAGCCGGACTATATAAGGCGCCTTGAGACCCCCCTCCAGAACACGATCATACACAATATCTACGAAACCTAGGACAGAACCCAACTACGGAGATCCTTCAGGAACTTCATACACAGCAATACAATCGCCCCCAACACAGGACGTAGGGTATTACGTCATCTCGACGGCCCGAACCTGTTCAATCCTTGCGTCTTGTGTTACCATCGACTTCTGATCCTCGATCTGTCCCTCAACAAATTAACCACGTAGGCTACCCTGTGTGGACTGCCGGGTCCAAACATCCGACACTGTCCCAGACCGCCCGTGAACATATGGACGCTGCTACTGGAGGGGCACACCTCTCCTTAACCATGGCCGCCGCCAAGTTGCTCATTGAGAAGATGGTGTCAAACCAAGCCTGGAATGATGACCGCCTTCAAGGGCGCAAATGCGGTATGCACACCGTAGAGGAGGTGGACATGCTGGCCACCAAGATGGACCTCATTATGAAGCGCCTTGACGACCGCACCAAAGATGGGGCCGACAACACTGAAGGACCACTGGATTCACACATGACGTGTGAAGTCTGTGGAGAAACTGGCGACTCGGGGAATAACTGTCCCGAGACACAAGAGGAGGTACAGTTCGTAAATGGCAACAATGGGTACCGGCCTCAAGGGAACTGGAATCAACAATGCCCATTCTACCAGGGAGGTGACAACAACAACTCTTTCTCTAATCAACCCTCTCTGAAAGATCTGGTCCTTGGTCAGGCCAAGATCAATGAATCAATTTCTAAAAGGCTTGCTGCTAACGACAAGGCTCTGGAGGGCATAAACTCTATGGTAGAAAGTTTGTCCTCCACCTTCTAGAGCCAGCTGAGCTTTAATAAAATCCTAGAAACTCAGTTAGCTCAGCTAGCCATCGCTGTTCCTTCTGGAGACAAGGGGCGAATTCCCGGGCAACCGGATTCCTCCTTTGAAAACGTAAAGGCTATTTCTACGAGGAGTGGTAAGGCTACTTGGGATCCAGTCCCACCTAACCATGCAGGGAAGACAACAGCGCCGAGGAAGGAGATCCCAGAAGAAGGAAAAGAGCCTGAAGCCGAGCTAGCACCAGCAGGAACTACTGCGCCACATGAATTGTACGACACCAATGTCTTGCCATTCCCTCAATGCCAAAAGAAACCATCGGTAGATGAACAATTCACCAGGTTCGTAGAGGTAATTCAAAAGTTAAATATACATGTGCCACTGTTAGATGCTATGCAGGTGCCAACCTACGCCAAGTACTTGAAGGACATAGTGAACAACAAACGTCCGTTCCCAAGTACCGAGGTCGTAAAGTTGAATGAGGAGTGCAGTGCAGCCATCTTGAACAAGGTCCTGGAAAAGAAGAAGGACCCAAGGTGTCCCACCATCACGTGCACAATCGGGACACAGCATTTCGAGCACGCAATCTATGACTTAGGGGCAAGCGTCAGCGTTATGCCAAAGGTAGTCTTCGACCGCCTTAATTGTACTACATTGTCCCCTACTCCCATGAGACTGCAGCTGGCCGACTCCACGGTCCGCTACCCGGAGGGGATAGCCGAGGATATTCCGGTACGCATCCGGGATTGCTTCGTCCCTGTCGACTTCGTGGTGCTGGACATGGACGTGAGCAACGACTCGTCACTCATACTTGGGCGACCCTTCTTGAGCACAGTAGACGCTCACATTAGTGTGGATGCTGGAGAGATCCAGCTCAACATTAATGGAAAGAAGGAGAAGTTTGAGTTCGGACCAAAAGTGGAGCAATGCTCCATGATCAAGATCAAGTATGCGAGAAACAGTCAAAATGTAAAAGAGGTGGAGGTTACACCTCTAGAAAAAGACAGCTTGATAAAGTTCATGGAGAAATTCTGGGAAAAGGAATTCCCCATCTGGTACCACGCAAAGAACAAGAAGCCTATATGAGGTGCGAAAGCACAAGCGAAGAAAACACCGGAATAAGTTGTGGACCGCCAGAAGAAAGTAAAGCAGGTATGGCGGGTTAAATCATCCGTATCCTCATCTCTAAGGTCAGATGCTACTTCATCAAGCTAATCCAACGACGGAGATGTCATCACTCGGATACGTAACCCACGAGTCCTGCGCCGATAGGTTCATTGGTGTCAACAAAATAACTTGGGGGAGGACCCCCAATAAGGTAAGTTCAGGTAAGCATTTACGAATAAAGTTTTCTTTCAAAATAAAGTTAGTAAATGAGAGCTATCTAGGTTAGTCTCTTAATGTCATAAGTCCTTGCTAAAATCTTTATCTTGGATATGATGAATAGTTGCTCTTATTTCTTTCTTGTACCTATGTTTCAACCTGCTATTCTCCTAAGCTTTGAGTTTGCTGGTTGAGCATGAATCTTTTCTGTTATCTTGTCTGTCTGTGGGTAGCATATGCAAGCTCTAGTCTAGGTTGTTGTTGGCTATGATATGATAAGACTTGAGTTACCTTAAGATCTTACCAAGCAAGACTTGATGACCGGAGTTTCCTTTTAGAAAAATAAAATAAAGAGTTCCTTTTGGTGATTCCTACCAAAGCTCATATTGTTTAAACCCCTACAAAAGCTACTTGTTAATTGCATTGTGTTTTGTCAAGGTCATTGTGATTCTTAGAGATTTACTTCATGCTTTAAAGCCAAGATCACACACACACCCACCATATACATGTTACACTTCTACTCTGGAAGTAAGCATGACACCCATCCATCCACCAAATAAAAGCTCTGCAGAAAGTATGGTACTTTTCCCTAAGACTTTATTGCAAAAGGTGGCATGGGCTATCGGAAAAAAAATGGACACATGAAGGTCCAAGTATATAAATAAAAGAGAGAGAGCACATGAAGGCTCTTTGATCAAAAAGGATAGCCATGTCTCTAAAAGCAATCTTTATAAGGGGAAAAGGAACTTACAAAAAGGAGCTATCATTTATCATGCCATCCACACAAGTGCGCGTCTTGGTTTGAGAGTATGACTTACTTCTCTTTGAATCCTGGTTTTGACTTTACAATATGTGCAATGCAAGTATGCTACAAAACTCTTCTGACACAAACTCCACTTCAATGAGTGAAATGAGAGTTGAGAGAGGATCTTGGTAAGGAAATACACCTTGAGTGACTCGAGAGTACCACTTAAGGAACTTTGCTTTTTGAAAAACTCCAAAACCTTTGGTTTGATTGTCAAGTAAGGTAGAAGGCAAGGTCTTGGTCTAAGTCGTTCTGGCTACCAACCGCCCAAGACAAGGAGAAGCTACAAGCCCCATAAAAGGCCAAGGTAATAAGGGAAGTTTATTTTACCAGCTTATTCAATTCTTGGTAGAATATCTTGTTGAACCACTGGTACTTTTGAGGAGTAATGGGGAAGCAACTCCTAATCCACTAAGCCTAAAAGTTCTAGTCTTTGCTCGGGATGAGCAAAGGGTCAAGCTTGGGGGAGTTGTTGACGGTCCTTACAACGAAAATCTGACCGTCAATAGGCTCAGAAAACCAATAAAGATAAAGCATAACTTAGGCATTTGTATTCAAATAATGTTGTAGCATGCATATCCAGAATATATTTGAGTACAGGGACTATGGTGCAAAAGATAGAGGAAAATGGGCCCAGGCCCAGGTCGGCCGACCTGGCTAGGTCGGCCGACCTGGCTAGGTCGGGCGACCTGGCCTGGCACCCATTCAAGCCCAATCTTCCTGCAGGCAAAGAAGCACAACATTGAGTCATCTGGAGCGTTGATTCAATGATGGTTGAAAGCAAAGGACAAGATTTAGCTTCAACACCATCACATGGATTGAGGGGCCCACAATCGAAGCTTCGTGCACCCAAACCGACAGTACCCACCTGGAACCGACCTCAGGACCCACCAGTCAGACTCCCAAAGAAGGGTGGACGTGAGAGGTGGCAGGGCTGGGTCGCACGGCCGAATCGGTCCCCCCTTGACTGGTGCATCAATACCGACTTCAGGACGACATCTGGACCGTGTACTAGTCGAGGCGGTTCATCGGAGGGTTGGCCGACCTGGCCACTCCGGCCAACCTGGCCCCACAGCCAAATGGCCACAACCGCCTCTAGCCGGCTCCAACCACCTATGGGATGCTATAAATACCTGCAAGGGGCGCCGTACTCAACACACACTAGAAGAAGAGCTCTCCTTTGCTACAAGTTTAGTCTTAGTCTTAGTAGTGATAGTTCTAGTAGTAGATCTTCTGAAGGGCTTTTGGAGGAGTCTTGGTAAGTTCTAGAGTTCAGTTCTTGTATTCTCTTACTTACTTGTAATACTCTGAGCTTAATGGAAGTATCTTCATACTTATGTCGTATGCTTCAGTTATACTTTATCTACTTAGTATATACTACTTATGTCTTGCACCTTGTTCAAGTGAATATATGCTATGACATTGGCTCAATGTGCCTCATGGTTGCTCTATTTATTAGCGCGATAGATAGAGTTGTATTTCATACTGCAAACATGGTGTTTGGATTATGGAATACTGTTGAGGGTATCGCTGGCCCACGGATTAGTAGAGGTAGGCGGCAGGTGGTGGCAGCCCTGTCCGTCCTTTGTAATCCTCCATGTTCGGGAGATGATATTAGGCCTTTATGATAAGACGTCCTCCTGTCGTCCCTTGATGAGGGAACCACTGGATACCTCGATATGTCCTCTTGCATATGTCCATTGTATGAGCTTGTATAGGGTATTGTAGTGTATCCATGTCCCATTTATATGATGCTAATGGACCCTTCGTAATCTTCACTAATGTTCTATGACTAACTAAGACTACCATAATGATGAGCAATGAACTTCTGTGTGTCACATTACCCTTTCATTTCCATATCCTTTACCCCTGTCTAGATTAAGGTATATTAATAGTGTCGTAAGTAAATACATTGAATGACACGTCTCTTTAACTAGACGCTTTCTCTGCGGATAAACAAATAACGATACTCTGGAATACTCCCGAGTGAAATGCTACAACGTACTTCTATGCGCTTGCAGAATCTCTGTAACGTTTAGATTTACGATATGGCATCTCTAGTGCTATCACTAATCTAAGTGGTGACGCTAAGAAATACCAACAGCCTGCCAGAGGTTGAGCATTATAGAGGGTAAGGTCAACCCCACCTGTACTCGGGACATGTTTAACGCTTATTTGGAGGAGGAGAAGGACATGGCGGAGAAGATCATTTCTCGCCTTAAGTTCTTGGTTCTTTGTAAAAAGAAACCTTTGTATGAACTCTGAATTAGATGTAAACACTTATGTCTTGATGATAACATTATTTGTAATTAGTATTTTGTGGCGCCTGATCTCTCTGTGTGGAAACATAAAGTTGATCGCATTAGTTTATGAATGTAGCCTGTTTGAGTTACTTTAAACAACCCGGCATGATCCATAATCATGTTATATGCATAGCTTAGAGACCAAGCGTAGCACGAAACATGTATCTGAATTCCAAGCTTGATGACAATGGAATATAGACACTTTATTATCATTTGGCGTAAAGCTGACATCAGTAGATTGAAAGGACTGACTTTTATTGACTCTTAAGACTCCTAAAAAACTTTTAAGGATAGAAACACTGCAAGTGCTCGATATTCCAAGCATTGGGCACATTTGTTCCATCTTCCCATTGTAATTGATAAGTACCCGGGCCGATAACCCTTGATACTACTAACGGGCCTTCCCAAGGTGAAGATAGCTTATGTTGATCTTTTGTACTTTGAATTCTTCGGAGGACCAGATCGCCAATGTTAAACGACCGAGACTGGACGTTTTGATCATGGTACCTCCTCAGATCTTGCATGTACTTTGTTGTCCTGATCAATGCTGCTACCCTTGCTTCTTCTAGCATGTCAGACATCTTCTGCTCTGCTCTGCTACCTTCTCCGAGTAGTTTTGAATTCTTGGAGCATTGTACTCGATGTCCACCGGGAGTACTGCCTCAGAGCCGTAGACCAAGAAGAAGGGCGATTACCTTGTCGCTCAACTAGGCTGAGTTCTTAGCCCCCAGGCCACAGCTGGCAGCTCTTGCACCCACATGCCGCCGTGCTTCTTGAGTGGTTCATAGAGTCTTGGCTTCAATCCTTGGAGTATGAGGCCGTTAGCTCTCTCAACTTATCCATTGGCACGGGGGTGCGCCACCGATGCTTAGTGGACTTCGATTCCTAGATTATCGCAAAAATCAAAGAACTCGTCCCCTGTGAATTGGGAACCGAGGTCAGTGATGATGCGATTTGGGACATTGAAGCAGTGAACAATGTCTTGGATGAACTCGGCCGCCTTTGGTGCTGTAGCTTTGACCAGCGACTTAACTTAAATCCACTTCATGAACTTGTCGATTGCCATGTAGAGATATTCGAATCCCCCTAGCGCTTTCTTGAGTGGTACAAGCATATCCAGCCTCCAGCATGCGAAGGGCCAAAGGGTGGTATGGTGTTGAGGGTTGTTGCAGGACCGTGAGCTTGTTGGGCGAAGAACTGGCAGCCCTGACAAGTCCGCATGACTTCTTCTGTGTCCGCCACTGCGGACGACCAATAGTACCCAAGTCGGAAGGCCTTGCCGACAATCGTGCGGTGGGCAGCATGATTGCTGCAAATTCCCTCGTGGATTTCTTCAAGGATCTCCCGTTCGACTTCTAGAGGGACACACTTCATCAAGACACCGGAGGATGCGCCGCATCGGAATAGGGTGGGGCCAACTACTACGTAGTTCTTGCTGCTTCTGATGACTTGCTCTGCCGGGTTCTTTCTGATGTAGGATGTACTCAATGAAGGGCTTCGTCCACTCGGGTGTAATCACCATGACTTGCTGATTAGGGGTGTTGTAGTCGGTTGTACATCCTACTCCCTGATGGATGGTTGTAACAGCTCTTGGACAAAAACGCCGCCGGGTACTTGAGCTCGGTGTGAACCAAGCATGGAAAGTGCATCGACAGCCATGTTGTTGTCCCTAAGGACGTGATGGAACCCGAGTCCATGGAAGTGCTTATCGAACTTGCGGACCTCCATGCAGTATGCGTCCATGTTCTCCTTGGTGCAATCCCAATCTTTGTTGACCTGATTGATGACCACCTAGAAGTCGCCGTAGACCACCACGTGCTTGATGCCAAGGGAGGCAGCCAGGCGTAGCCCATGCAGTAGAGCCTCGTACTCGGCTTCATTGTTGGTGGCTTTCCAGAGGATCTGGATCATGTACTTGAGTTGGTCTCCCTTTGGAGATATGAAGAGAACGCCTGCACCATCTCCTTCGAGCTTCATCGACCCATCAAAATACATGATCCAGTGTTCTGGAGGTTCTTGGGTGTTGCTTGTTGTATCTCAGTCCATTTAGCGACGAAATCGACCAGAGCCTGAGACTTGATCATGGCACGTGGGACGAAGTCGATGGTATGAGAACCCAGCTCGATCACCCACTTGGAAATTCGCCCAGTCGCGTCCTGATTGTAGAGGATGTCGCCGATTGGGAAAAACGTAACTACCACAACCCAGTGAGCGTCGAAGTAGTGGCGCAACTTGCATGGTGTGATCAAAGCAGCTTCACGACCTGGGGGTAGCGTACTTTTGACTCTGTGAGTACCTCGCTGATGAAGTAGACGGGCCACTGTACTTTGAATACATCCGCCCGCTCAACTACAATTGTAGTGCTCACCACGTGGGTTGTGGCTGTAATGTAGACGAGCAGTGGTTCCTGATCAACTGGTGCAGTAAGTACTGGTGGTGTCTGGAGGAATTTCTTAAGATCTTCAAACGCCGCATCAGCTTTGGCAGTCTATACGAACTTGTCCTGCTTCTTAAGGAGCTTGAAGAAAGGCAATCCTCTGTCACCCAGTTTTGAGATGAATCTGTTGAGGGCCGCCATACACCCTGTTAGCTTCTGGACGTCTTTGAGAGACTTGGGAGGCTTCATGAATGTGATGGCAGTAATCTTCTCAAGATTGGCCTCAATTCCATGATGGCTGACTATGAAGCCCCGCAATTTTCCTGTGGGCATGCCAAACACACACTTTGTTGGATTGAGCTTCCATTGGAACTCCCTGAGATGTCACAACGTCTCGAACAAGTCGGCGATGAGACTATCCGGATTCTTCGTCTTGACCACGACGTCATCAACGTAAGCTTTAACATTGCGGCCAATTTGAGTCTTCAAACAGCTCTGAATTGCATGTTGATATGTTGCCCCTGCATTCTTGACTCCGAAGGACATCGTTGTGTAGCAGTAGACGCCAAACGGGGTGATGAATGCCGTCTTGATCTGGTCTTCTTCTTGCAGGCTAATTTGATGATAGCCTGAGTAGTAGTCGAGGAAATAGAGTAATGAGCATCCGGCTGTTGAGTCCACCACTTGATCAATGAGAGGTAGACCAAAAGGATCCTTTGGGCAATGCTTGTCCAAGTTGGTGTAGTCGACACACATCCTCCACTTGTTGTTGTTCCTTTTTTGCACCAGGACAGGATTAACGAGCCAGTCAGGGTGAAACACCTCTTTGATGAACCCGACTGCTAGTAGTTTCGCTAGCTCCGTTCGGATGGCTTCTTTCTTGTCCTGGGTGAAGTGTCACAGACGTTGTTTCTTCGGTTTGGCGGCTGGATCGACATTAACGTTGTGCTCAGCCAACTCCCTTGGGACTCCCGGCATGTCAGAAGGCTTCCACGTGAAGATGTCGCGGTTGTCCCGTAAGAAGCTGGTGAGCACGCTTTCCTATTTGATAGATAGGTCAGCGCCGTCTTGCTGTGGTCGCCCGTCCCTAGGTCGATCGCGTTGATTGGTACATCCTGGGGAGGCTTCATGGTAGACGTGGCTGGCTTTTTTGTTGGGATTTCCAACTCAGCCTTGCCAAGTTGTTTTGCCATTGCTGCTACAATTGCTGCCTGGCTCAGTTGCTATAGACTTGCAGCAATTGTCACTGCCTCGGTATCTGTTGACACCAGCGATGGCAAACAGAAAGTCCGCAAGCGCATGGCTGTTGTAGTAGCTTTCACCTGTTAGTAAACCAGATATCGAATCCACGGGGAACGTAAAGGGCTGTCTAATCACTAAGAATGTTCGGATCGATCGAGTGTACATAAAGGCTGGGTAGAGAGGATAACTTAGCACTAAGGGTATGAATATAGCGAAGGAAATTCTCCTATGCTTGCTTTGGGCACCGGGGTATCCTAGACCTCCAGGAAATTGCCGGCAAATAGCTCTACGTCGTACCCGAACGTGGAGGATTAAAAAGGACGGACAGGGCTATCACCACCTGTCGCCTACCTCTTCTAATCCGTGGGGCTACAAGGCAAATGAGGGCAGATATACACCTAAGCACCACGCCTAAGATAATATCAGCTATCCTAACCTTGATCAGAGATTAGAATACTTTACGAATAAAGCAACGAACCCACAAGCACAATAGAGAACTCAGCTTTCTATAACTCAGACTTAAGTACTAGTTGAATCCCGGATACTTACTGAGTAGCTTGCATCCGTCGAGGTATAGGTGGAGGGTCACCGACATACCGGGACTCCTCTAGACTCTCCCTCACTCTCTCCCTATGTCTACTCTAGATATGAGGAGGGCTTCGCCTTAGATCTTCACTTCATCTCGATGATGTTAAGCTCTGCCCCGAGTCCCTCTATTTATAGCTTGGAGAGGCAGAGTAGAGGCGGTGTGTCAAATGACGGTCGGTAAGGAGGTGGGCCCAGGTCGGCCGACCTTCGACCATGAGATTCACCGACTCTGGTGATGCACGGCACGGATGGCTTCCTGGAGGCGGTTGACAGTTGCAGGTCAAGGCGGTGGCGGTTTGGACGCGGCCAGGTCGGCCGACCTGGCTAAGTCGGCCGAGTCGGCCAACCTGGCTAAGTCGGCCGACCCAGGGTTGTGGACCCTCGGCCCCACTCTGCCAGGGACGCTTCCTTGTGGGCCCCATGGTCAGTTCCCTGTGGGTATTGTCACAGATGTGTAGGTTAAGTCAGGGATGTGGGCCCATGAATCCATGTGCTTGCCACGAGGCCCAATCCCATCTCTTTACTTCCACCGACTTGATCTCAACGTCTCTGATCACTCCCGAGTGTGCTTCTGTCAATGGGCTAAGGATGGACCTCATTGGGCCTGGGCCTAGGTTGGCTGACCTGGTGGGGTCGGGCGACCTGGCCCTGGGCCCCCTTTAGTCCTTCTTTTGCCACTTCATTCCTGTAAGCACATATGCACCAAAACTCGTGGAATTCATTAGTAAATAACCCTATGTCTATTTGTTTTATCATTCTTTTATATCTTTGTTGGCAATAATATTTTATCATTATGAACCGCCAATAAGCTCCCCCACACTTATCCTTTACTCGTCCTCGAGTAAAGTCTAAGCTTCATCATAGAAATCATAAACAAACATATAGGTTATTCCCAAACATTTGGGCTTAGTGGAATTATATGAGTGGCTAACATGTCTTCTTGGGTTATTGCAGAAAGGAACAGCCTTTTCTATAACATGATACACTTTACTCTCAAGTACTTGGGTTTTCAGAATTTTACAAAGAAAACCAATGCCTTGCTCCTCAAAGAATTTTCTCTCTGGATATTCATGGTGGTTGGACAACACTCATATTCTCCAAAATAGAACTTTATATGTGGAGCTCTCAAGATACATACCTTATTTCACTTATGTTGTCATTCCAAGGATTGGATCCAAGTCAGAGACAAGTCATGTAATCAAATTAAGATGTGCAAGTGTGTGATAAGATGTGGACATGTAGTGATTCTCCCTTGTCTTGACTTCCTTCTATTTTCTTTTCTGTTTGGATATGGGATATTGCACTTTTCTTTTGCTTTGCTCTTCTCTTTTTTTCACTCAATGCTTTTTAGCATGAGTCTCTTCCTTCTTTCTCTCTTTTTTTCTATGCATATAGCCCATATCTTCTTTTCATCTTGATTTTGGGAAGAAAGCTATTTTAGGAGTATTTTATTCATGAACATGGAACAAAGGCATGTTTTGCTTTACCCTCAGTGTAAGGGTTTAGCTTTTTATGGTGGAGTGTACGTGATCTTGACTTTAAAGACATGAAATATCTCTAATAAGGGTCACTAGACTTAGAACAACTCAAAGCTCAAAGGAGATGCTTGATTATAATTGTAAGTGGTTGTCTCTCAAACCCATGAGGAGCATAGCAAGGTTAAAAGTTTTTAATACTTTTCATAAATTCCAAGTACTCGAGTAAGCAAAGGCATCTTTCATATTAAAGCCATATCTCAAAATGAACTTAGATGACATGAGTTCCTATAAATATGAAGATTTCCACAAGCCAAAAGGTACAGGGAATAAAATATATGTAAGTTTAATATTTTCCATTTGATGGGGAGATGCAAAAGGATTAATTTTTTATTAAATTCTGAATTCCATGATCAGGTTTTGCAAAGATTCAACTGAAACAGGGGTTAGGATGATCAAACCAGCGTGCAGGAAGAAGCGGGGGCCAGGTGGGACCCAGGCCAGGTCGGTCGACCTGGTGGGGTCGGGCGACCTGGGGGTGACTTCTCTGGTTCAGCCCTTTCGCATGCTGTTCTGTGTCGTTCTAGTATGCTCTATTTCGCGTTGGATCTCTCTGTTTCTCGTTGCGAGTCTCCCCCACACTTGTACCTTTTATTCAAAAACAAGTGGAAACAAAAGACACAATCCTAATACACTAAACATTTTATTTTATTCATAAACTTAGAGGCACATTACATGATAATCAAATGAAATAAATAAATGAAATAAATGAATGAATGGAAAAAGACTAATGTGCCTATCCTAATCCAAAGCCTAGGGTGCCTAAGGTGCATTGTAGAGGTTTTCATCCCCTGCGGCTTTGGCATAGCGCTTAAGCTTCACGACTGTTGATCTACGCAACATATCAAAATCGTCTTGAAGGTTTATGCGCTCAAGTCGCTCTTCAGCGAACTTCTTCTCCAACTTTGCATAGTCGCGACCGAGTTGATTAATCAACTCAAGCAACTCTGCGTTGGAGGGAGCCATGGAGGCCTTCTCATCTTCACTTTCATAGTGACCCCCAGGCCTGCGAATTGGAGGAGGCTTGATGTGCCTCTTGATCTTGCCGGCGGGTGAAGATTCCACCGACTCCTCCAACTACTTTCTCTCCTCAGGTGTGAGGGGAGGGAACAGCCCCTTTCCATAGCCACCTCCGGGTTTCCTTTCCCCAAAGACCCGGAAATGAGGCTCCGGGGTGCTAGCAGGAGAGTAGATGGACACATCGGACGTATAGTGATACGCCACGACGTCCTCCCACTTGTTCCTGACCACTTCCTTCAGCTTCTTCTCCTGGTTGAAGCGTGGGGAGTCCATCCCTCTTGATTGGAGTGGCTGTCGGCGTCTTCTTCGGAGTAAGTTGCCCCATCATCGGCCTTCTGTACGGGCTTGACGCCCGTGCATCACGCCTCTGGGTCCTTCTCGGAGACTGAGACCGCGCCATCGAGCGAGGCGCCGAGGGCCACCAGGGCCGGTCGCCCGACCTAGGCCGTCGGTTGACCCTTTGGTGCGGCCTTTCACGTCCTCCTCTGGCGGGAGGCTTGCCAGTGGGGAAACGACCACTTCCATGGCCGACTCCAGGTGGATGGGCACCAGTTGGTTCATCGGAGTGGGCTCTCCATCAAGATCGAAGGTCGATCGGGATTTGGGGTGACTCTTCCCGGCCATTCTTTGGGGAATTGGAAGATGTGGCTCGGTGTTTTCAGAATGGGGATGAAAAGGAACTCAGATGAGAGGGGAGAAGAGGATGGGTGAAAATTTAAAGAAAGATCAACCCTCTTCTCGGATCAATCAGAGGCTAAATCGATCATCCACCGCGGAATGGCTTCAGAGACGTTGGACTAGAACGTTTGCAAAGGATAGGGCTCATTGGGCTCAGTGGCCCGTCGGCCGACCTGGTGGGGTCGGCCGAGCTGGCCTTGAGCTCGGTCGCCTTCTCCTTTTCGGTGCACTACGTGACAGGTCCAAAGTACCCCAAAGTGTGTGCATATAGGCTCTAGGGGTTTAGAACTTAGCGTAAGACGAAGTTATAGATGGGAATTATCCATGACCAAATTGATCACATCAAATTCCTCATCTACTTTATCAGGTTCAAGGAAAACTTTTAAACGTTGACCATTTACCTTGAAGAGGTTACCTTCATCATCTTGGAGTGTGATTGCCCCATGCGACGAAGTTTCCACCACAACGAACGGTCCTTCCCATTTACTTCATCGTTTTCCATGCCCAAAAAGCTTCACCCTGGAATTAAAGAGTAGTACCTTATCCCCGGGGTGGAACTCCTTCACCTTGATCCTCTTGTCGTGCCATTTCTTGGTTCTATCCTTGTAGATTCTGGCACTGTGGTACGCTTTGTCTCTCCACTCTTCTAGCTCTGATAGCTACATTCTCCTCATCTGCTGGGCTGCTGGGAGATCCATGTTCCACTTTCTTATAGCCCAGTGTGCCCGATGCTCTAGCTCAACTGGTAAATGGCAAGTCTTGCCATAAACCAGTTGATATGGAGACATCCCGATTGGCGTTTTGTATGCCGTTCGGTAAGCCCATAGAGCATCTGGTAGCTTGCTCTTCCATCCTTTGCCCATTTCTATTACGGTCTTCTGCAGAATGTTCTTGATCTGCTTGTTTGATGTTTCTGCTTGACCGCTTGTCTGGGGATGGTATGGTAGCTATGTTGTGCTTTGCCCCTAGTTCTACCAGAAATTTTTGGAAGGTCTTGTCAATGAAATGTGACCCTCCATCACTGATCACCATCCTAGGGGTTCCAAAACATGGAAAGATGATTTCATGGAACATCTTCCGCGCGTGTTTGGAGTCAGCGGCTCGACATGGCATTGCTTCAACCCACTTCGAGATGTAATCCACTGCCACCAGGATGTACTCACTGTCATAAGATTTGACAAAAGGTCCCATGAAGTCAATTCCCCACACATCAAACAACTCAACTTGTAATTTGTTTGTGAGTGGCATTGCATCTCTTGCTGTGATCCCTTCGTGTTTCTGGCATTACTAGCATCGTCGAATGAACTCCGTTGTGTCCTCATACATTGTGGGCCAGTAGAATCCACTCTGCCAAATCTTTGACCTTGTCCTAAACGCCCTGTAGTGACCTCCATATGGGGCTGCATGGCACTGCTCAAGGATCTTTCTTGCCTTGTTTGTTGGTACACATCGCCTGAGCATGCCATCTGAACATACCTTGTACAGGTATGGTTCATCCCATAGATGGAGTCTACTCTCGTAGATAAGCCTTCTCTTGTTTTCTCCTGGCGGTACATATCCTGCAACCATAAAGTTCACAATATTTGCATACCAGGGGTCAGAGGCAGACACCTTGAGTAGGGTGTCGTCGCGTAGGAAGTCATTTATCGGTAGATCCTGCATGTCAGTAAACTGCATACACGACAAATGATCTGCTACTGAATTCTCTATTCCCTTTTTATCTTTAATTTCCAAGTCAAATTCTTGGAGTAAGAGAATCCAGCAAGGCGTGGTTTAGCATCTTTCTTGGTAAGCAGATATTTCAAGGCAGCATGATCGGTGTAGACAATCACCTTAGCTCCTACCAAGTAAGATCTAAACTTGTCTATAGCAAAAACTACGGCCAGGAGCTCTTTCTCAGTGGTAGCATAGTTAAGTTGAGCTCCTGTCAAAGTTTTACTAGCATACGAGATAGCATGATGGTTCTTATTTTTGGTTTGTCCAAGGACAGCACCAACAGCATAGTCACTAGCATCACACATAATCTCGAAAGGTAGCGTCCAGTCAGGGGGTTGAATGACTGGCGCTGAGATGAGAGCGTTCTTTAAAATGGTGAAAGCATGCAAACACTCATCATCGAAGTCGAAGGGCACATCCTTAGCTAGAAGGCTAGTGAGAGGCCTGGCTATCTGAGAGAAATCTCTAATGAAGCGCCGGTAAAACCCTGCATGTCCTAGGAAGCTGCGGATCCCCTTGGCATTGGTAGGCAGTGGAAGCTTTTCTATGACTTCAATTTTCTCTCTATCCACCTCTATCCCCCTTTCGGACACCAAGTGTCCTAGCACTATACCCTCTCGGACCATGAAATGACACTTTTCCCAGTTTAGCACTAGGTCCTTGTCTCGGCATCTTTGTAGCACCTTGTCTAGATTCTGCAGACAATGGTCAAAAGTCTTTCCATAGACTAAAAAATCATCCATGAAAACTTCCATGATCTCTTCTATCATGTCTGAGAAGATAGACATCATGCACCTTTGGAATGATGCTGGCGCATTGCATAACCCGAATGACATCCTGCGGTATGCATACGTTCCATAAGGGCAAGTGAAGGTGGTCTTTTCTTGATCATCAGGGTGGATGGGAATCTGATGATAGCCAGAATACCCATCAAGAAAATAGAAGAAGGAGTGGTTCGCGAGTCTCTCCAACATCTCATCGATGAAGGGGAGTAGGAAGTGATGCTTCTTTGTCGCCTTGTTGAGTCGGCGGTAATCAATGCACATCCGCCACCCAGTAATGGTACGCTGAGGAATCAGCTCATTTTTCTCGTTACTTACGACGATCATACCTTCCTTCTTGGGTACTACTTGGACAGGACTCACCCATTCACTATGAGGGACGGGATAGATGATCCCGGCGTGGAGAAGTTTTAAAACTTCCTTCTTCACGATTCCCTCATCGCATTGTTTAGCCTACGCTGTGGCTCCCTAGATGGTGTAGAAGATGGGTCTATGGGAATGCGATGGGTACAGAGCACAGGGTTTACTCCCTTCAAGTCTTTGAGGGAGTACCCGAATGCCGAGCGGTGTTTCTCGAGCACCTTTACGAGTCTATCACTCTCGTCCTGCGATAGCTTGTCACTAATGATAACATGGGTATCCCTGTCCTCATTTAGGAAGACATAGCGAAGGCCAGCGGGCAAGGGTTTTAGCTCTATGTGTGTCCTAGGTGGCTCCTCAGTTTCAAGTGGCTCAGAAGCGTCATCCTCTTCCTCTATAAAGTCATGAACATGCTCTTCGAGGAATGACTCAAATGGGTCACTGGGTTGAAGGGATTTCACTTCCTCAG
>CM014278.1:5389848-5400712 GCA_004135705.1 Alloteropsis semialata
GTCCAAGTCCATCTTCTTCAGTGTTTTGGCGAACAGGATGTTGAGTCCGCTTTCGCCATCGATCAGCGTCCTTGTGAGCCGAGCGCCTGCCACCACCGGGTCCAGTACTAGAGGGTACCTTCTCGGGTTCTTTATGTTGATCCACTGGTCGTCGCGGGAGAAGCTTATTGGGACCTCTGACCACTTCAGGAAGGTTGGAATAGCTGGCTCGATGCACCCAATCTCTTGATGGATCAGCTTTTGCTTGCACTTTGAGTCCGTCTGAGCTATACCTCCAAAGATGATGTTGACCACCTTGTCGGCTTGTTGATAGCTAGTGTCTTTGTCGCCCTTGTCCTTCCCATTGTTGTCGGGCCCATCGGGTTTGGAAGCGCCTTCGGTGCCGAAAGCCTTCTTGAGCCCGTAGCACTCCCTACCGGAGTGTTTGTCCTTTGGATGGAAGGGGCATTGTTTGTCAAGGAGCTTCTCGAATTTCTCACGGGAGGGCCCTCGCTCGGCAACGTTGACAGAGTCCTTGGGCTTGCGCTTTTTGTCGTTGTAGTCGCGTTTGCTGCTGCCTTCAACTTGCTTGCCCTTGTTCTTGTCATTGTTGTTGTTGTGATCTCCCTCCGACTTGTTTTGGTTGAACTTTTCTCGTTGCATGTCTTCAGCGTCGGCCCATCGGCTGACGAGGTCGCGCATGGATTCCACTGTCTTGGGCATGTTTCTTCCAAAGTCTAGGTGTAGCGTGGGGTCAGTGAGACCGCTGTGGAAGATGTCGATGATGTCCTGGTCAGTGAGTTCGACGCAGGTTTCCTGCTTTTCCCAGAAACAGCGGACGTAGCTTTAGAGCTACTCATTTTGGCCTTGTTTGTATTGGGCAAGGTCAAAGCGAGTACCCGACTTCTGCCATGAGCCCTGGAAGTTGTTGATGAAGACCCTGCATAGTTCATCCCAGGAGTCGATGGAGCCAGGCTTTAATCCTTCTAGCCATGTCAGAGGAGCTTGGTCGAGGACCACGGGGACATAGGTGCACATAGTGTCAGTATTCCCCTTAGCAACCTTGATCACCAAGTAGTAGATGCGAAGCCACTGCTCGGGATCGCGTTTCCCATCATATCTTTCGATGCCGGATGGCTTGAACTTCTTGGGACAGGCAGTAGCTCAGATGCGGTTTGAGAAAACCGGGAACCCTTCGTACTTATGAAGGTTGTGGTGGCCTTGGCCTGGAGGCCCGTAGATCTGGTCGTATTCCTGACGCTGCCTGCATTCTTCTTCCTCACGATCACGGGTGCATGCGGAGATGACGGTGCGTGCGTCTCTGTTCTTCAGTTGGTGTCGAGATCCCTATCATCATCACGGTTGTCGCGACATCCGTCTCTATCCCTATTGCCGCCATGCCCACGATTGTGGCTCTGTTGGGCAATGTGGTGGCTAGGTCCGGCGCCGTGGTTTCCACCTCCGACGCCGACTACCATGCCGCCCACGTTGTCGACTTCTCGGCAATCCTTGGTTGGGTGATGGGACGGGTTGCCGCGATTGCTCTTGTCGAGAGGACGGCTACTGCCTTGTCGGCTTGTAGTCTTGGTCTTGGTGATTGATCGAGCAGGGTGCATCACGTCAAGCTGGATAGCTGTTGTTTCAAGCATTGTCTTCATCCATTGGATTTCCAGAGTCTGCTCCAGAGCGTCAAGTCCTTGTGCGACAGCTAGGATGCTGGCTGCAGCGTTGGTGTAGACGTCCTGGCCAGCGACTTGTACGAATCGCTGTTCAAGGTTCTGCGGAGCTAATCTGAGGTTGGCTCGGCGGCGATGGTCCACGTGAGCAGCGTTATGATGCCTGCTCCTTTCCCACTCTGATGCCGCCTCATTGGCCATGGAAGGCTCGTCATTGGAGACTTGATCTTCGTTACCAATGATCATCATGGCTTGCCGCCCTGGTGACAAGCTTCCTGTGCTTGAAGATGCAGGGTGAGTGGAGCCGCATTCGCTCGAGGAGTCCAGCGTTTCTCCGTGCTGAAAAGGCAATGGATCAATGCACGCGATGATGTGGGACATGTCCAAGTCTTCTTGTGGAGTTGCTCCGAGCTTTGGCTTGCGTCCCGACCAATGGACGAATCTTCCCTCTAGTGTTGAGGTGATGACGAGTCCGACTTGTTTCCCACACGTCGAATTCGACCAGAGATCGGAGTTGCTTTGATGTCGCCACCTGGTAGAAGGAGGCAGTTCCTATGAGACCAAAGGGAATTTGACTTTGGGTAGTGACCTCGTGTCTAGCAGTGGCTGAGCTCCTCCTCTTCTGGATTTTTAAAGAGTTGGATTTCCGTACCACCGACGATTCAGAAACTGACTTGGACTGCTAGTCCGCTTTGAAATTTCCTCAGTCCGAGTTGGATTCGAACTGAGACTCGAAGTCCCCCGAGCCCGAGTCGAAATTGGACCCAGGAGCGTGATCTCGTCGAGCTTGTCAGCAAGTTGCTCCGCAGTCGACGACTTGAGGACGCGATCGAAGTTGCCCGCATCGTCCGCTGTGTAGACCCAGGAGCCAAAGATGAAAGTGGCGCCCTTCTCGAACACCATGTTGCTGTTGTTGGTGAAGATGACCGGTGCCATCGAGCTTGCTTGACGATTCTCGACGAGAACCCCTACCTAGCGCGCCAACTGTCGGGTTTTTATACCGGCTAGCCTACTATAGGGGGCCCCTGATTAGTCGAGTTGTTCGCAAGGGCCTCGCCGGAACCAAAAGCATGATGATGAACATGAGACGATTTAGATAGGTTCAGGCCGCCTCGAAAGACAGCGTAATACCCTACGTCCTGTATGGTGGATCGCTTCATATTGATGGTTATGATTTTACAAGGGGTCCCTACCTCACCTTATATACTCGGGAGACAGGGTCTACAAGGCTAATAATACAGATTCCTAGTTGGATACTAAACATAAAGTCCCAACATGAGTAGGCCGAGTTGTTTCCTAGTAGCCGACTAGTTCCCTTAACCTGTTCGTCTCTTCCTTGTATTTGTCAGAGTTGGCGGCCCAATCTCCTCGTGGGCCTGCAGCCCATAAGGACTCCGATGGATCTTGGTCCGTCACTAAGTCCTTATTTTGGATATGATGAGTAGTTGCTCTTATTTCTCTCTTGTTCCTATGATTCAACCTGCTATTCTCCTAAGTCTCGAGCTTGCTGGTTTAAGCATGATCTTTCTTTGTTATCTTGCCAAACTGTGGGTAGCAGATGCTAGCTCTAGTCTAAGTTGTTGTTGGCTATGCTATGATAAGATCTGAGTACCTTAAGCTCATTGTTGATATTTTATAACGATCACAAATGAATCCGCAAGCGCACGGATGTCGTCGGAGCTTTCCCCTAGGTGTATTCCAAGGGTATCGAATCCAAGGAACATGTGTGCACTAACTCCTGTACTAGTCGGTCCAAGGACACACCACAATAAGTGGCAGAGGGTAGAGAGGATTCCTATAGTTATTGTTCTAACATGAATGAGGTAGATCTCTGAAGTCTCACTACTTGCTTCAGGCATCGGCTTACCCCTGAACCCCAGGCGCCTCTGGCCAATAGCTCTATGACTTAACCGAACATGGGGGATTACAACGAGATCAATAGGGCTGTCACCACCTGCGGCCTACCCCTACTAAACAGTGGGCTAAGCTGCACAAATGACGCGTAACCCGTAGTTAGGCACCACACCTACTCTACCGATTACTACTGCAATCTAACTACAACTGGATCCCCTGTAGCCACACCACAGCACCCATACTAAGATGGAACAACGAACCCGCAAGAGGGAGATCTAACTCACACACTAGACTCACACTCTGTCAAGAACCAAGAACTCCTAGAGTATACCTTCAGCGTACAAGAGCGCACTCAAGCCTATACTATGGTGGCAAGGGTATATGACTAACATATGAGCATACAAGCCAAGCCCATGATCAAAGCAAGAGAATAAGAGTACTCAAGCAACTAAAGATAACACTAGAAGGAATCACGAATGCGACTTTAGTCTAATTAGTATATGCATGAATACTCACTTTATTATAATTAGAAGAGAACCTGCATCCATCGAGGTACAAGCATGGGAGGAGAGTGCCAAAACTTGGCACTCTCTCCCAACTACCCTTCAGTCTCTCCCTACTCTAAGCACTAGCTAACTAGCGCACAGGCCTTTGCAATGCAGCTCTCAACTCAGAAGGAGTTGGTGATCTTGGAGTGGGAAGTGTTATCTTCATTTGAGCCCCCTCTTCTCATATTTATAGGCTGGTAGAGGCGGCATCTGGGGCGAATCTCTGAAGGAATATTCCCTAAACCGCCTTAAGACAGGACACGTGGCGGCTGGAGGCGAGCGGGGCCACCTTGGGTTCGGCCGAACCAGGGGTTCGGCCGACCCCTGGTGGGTCCTCCTTGCACCGTCTTTCATCTGGGAGACTGCAAGGTGGGTCCTCAAGTGGGTATGGGGGTGCCTCGGCTGTTTGTAGACTTTTTAGCCCCCAATGTGGGCCCTCCAATCCGTGTGCTTGCTCGTGATTTGCCGAGAGTGTGTTTCCTTGCTCTTGTGGGACCATGGATCCGTGGGAAGCTTATGTTGCAGCCCTTGATTGGCTGGAGTTGTGCTAGTTTGGCCACTTAGGTGCATTCCCACTTCATTTCCATAGATAAGTGACCTGCATACAAATATTCACCAACACTTGTGGAAGTCGTTAGTAATAACTCCTACCACTAATGTTGATGTTCACATTTTGCTCATTTATGCAGGAGTTGACGGCCTAAATTTGATACTTAACAGCCGTCAACACTCATACCAAGTGAGACTTGATATCCGGAGTTTTTCCTTTTTGAAAATAAAATAAAGAGATCCTTATGGTGATTCTAATTCCTACCAAAGCCCTTATTGTTTGAACTCCTACAAAAGCTCCTTGTTGTTGCATTGAGTTTTGTCAAGATCATTGTGATTCTTAGGAGATTTATTTCATGCTCTTAAAATCAAGATCACGCACACGCCACCATTTTTATTGCTTCTACTCTGGAAGTGAGCATGACACTCATCCATCCACAAAATAAAAGCTCCACATAAGAAGAGATGGTACTCTTACCTAAAGCCAAATTGCAAAAGGAGACATGGGCTTATGAAAAAGAAATTTGGACACATGAAGGTCCAAGTGTGAAGAAAAAGTTGACACATGAAGGCTCTTTATTCAAAAGATAGCCATGTCTCTGAAAGCAACTTCTTTAAGGAAAGAGGAACATGCAAAAAGGAGCTACCATTTATCATACCTTTCGCACACATGCACATCTTGATTTGAGAGTTTGACTTAATTCTTTTTGAATCCTGATTTTGACTTTACAATATGTGCACTGCAAGTGAGCTATCATGCTCTCTTAGCACAAACTCCACTTCAATGAGTGAAATGAGAGTTGAGAGAGGATCTTGGTAAGGAATACACTTTGAGTGACTTGAGAGTATCACCCAAGGAACTCTGTTTTCTTGAAAAAAATTCCAAAACCTCCGGTTTGATAGTTAAGCAAGGTAGAAAGCAAGGTGCTTTGTCTAAGTCATTCTGGCTATCAACCGCCCAAGACACGGAGAAGCTACAAGCCCTATAAAGGCCAAGGTAATGAGGAAAGTTTTTTTTCCAGCTCATTCAATTCTTGATAGAATATCTTGTTGAACCACTAGTACTTTTGAGGAGTAATGAGGAAGTAACTCCTGATCCACTGAGCCTAAAGTTCTGGTCTTTGCTCGGGACGAGCAAAGGGCTAAGCTTGGGGGAGTTGTTGATGGTCCTTATAACAAAAATACGACCGTCAATATCCTCAAAAAATGAATAAAGGCTGAGCATAACTTAGGCATTTAAACTCAAATAATATTATATCATGCATATATGGAATACATTTGAGTACAGGGACATTGGAGCAAAAGATGAAGGAAAGTGGGCCCAGGCCCAGGTCAGGCGACCTGGCTAGGTCGGGCGACCTAGCTAGGTCAGGCGACCTGGCCTGGCACCCACTCGAGCCTATCTTCCCTACAGACAAAGAAGCACAATGTTGGATCATCACGGATGTTGATTCAATGATGGTTGAAAGAAATGGATAAGATTTAGCCTCAACACCATCATATGGATTGAAGGGCCCACAACTGAAGCTTCGTGCACCCAAACCGACGGCACCCATCTGGAACTGACCTCAGGACCCACCAGGCAACCCCCCAGAGAAAGGTGGGCCCGAGAGGTGGCAGGGCTGGGTCGGCCGACCTCCACGCGCGGCCGACTCGGCCCTCCCTTGACTGGTGCCTCACTACTGACCTTGGGACCTCATCTAGACCGTGCACGGCCAAAAATGGTGCATCTGAGGGTCGGCGGACGCCCCCACTTTGGCCAACCTAGGCTCATGGCCAAACACCCTCAACCGCCTCTGGTTGGCTCCCCATCGCCTATGGATGCTATAAATACCTGCAAGGGCCTTCGTATCCAACACACACCAGAAGAAGAGCTCTCCTTTGCTACAAGCTTAGTCTTAGTCTTAGTAGTAGTAGTTCTAGTAGTTGATCTTCTGAAGGGCTTCCGAAGGAGTCTTGGTAAGCTCTAGAGTTCAGCTTTTGTATCTCTTTCCTTACTTGTAAGACTTTGATCTTAATGGAAATATCTTCATACTTATGCTGTATGCCTTTACTTTACTCTACTTACTTAGCATATACTTCTTATGTCTTGCACCTTGTTCAAGCTGACGTATGCTATGAAATTGGCTCAATGTGCCTTATGGTTGCTCTATTTATTAGCGCAATAGATAGAGCTGTATTTCATATTGCAAGCATGGTGTTTAGAATATGGAATATCGTTGAGGGTATCTGTTGAGGCCATAATACCAGGGTACCCGACCACGAGGATTGCCGACTACCGACTCCAAGACGACCAAGACTCCGAACAAGACACGACAACCAGATCGCAGGAGGGAAGCCCGAAGACAGTTCGAGTCCTACTAGGTTTAGGTCTGTTTTGTCTTGTAAGGCACGTCTCCCTGGGTATAAATAGCGGGGTCCTGTGCGTAGAGGGTATCGAACATCCAAGTTTGTATTCCACAATCCACCCGAGGGTACTCGTTACGCATTGTAATCTGTACTCGACGAAATAATACAAGCAGCAACTGGACGTAGGGTTATTACTCGATCTCGAGGGCCCGAACCAGTATAAAAATCCCGTGTCTTTCTGTTCATCACCGTGATCAATCTTCGCACAAAGCGGGGTGTCTACCGGACAAATATCTGACGAGTACAACCTCGACAGAGGCGCGCCAGGTAGGGGCCCTTGCGTGAAGAAAGATCATGCCGATCGTCAACGGAGTCTGGTTCGCCGACGCGTCGAGTTCCTCGATGCCCTACATGCCCAGTTCCGTCAAGTCGGGAGCGATCGGGAGTTCTGCTTCCGCTTCCGATCTCTACGCTCACCGCCACCAAGTGCCTTCACGAGAGATCCGCTTCGGGGATCTTGTGTTCGAGCACCAGGGCGACTACGAGCTCAAGCTGACAGGGATCCACGATCCCGATCTCACATGCGCCGGTCGGGAGGTTTTCGCCACCTTCACGGAGCCAACTCCCGAAGACATTGCAGATCGCACTGCGCAGTTGGATCTCGACTACAGTGGATCTAGCAATGGGTCAGAACCATCTGAAGACCGCCGCATCCATGTGCTGAATGCAAACGGGACAGGGGCCGCCGCCGAGTCATCTAGCTCGCGTCGAACCGTGCCTCCTCCACGTTTGGACAGCGCACCAACGCTTCAAACGGCTAGAACCCGTACACAACATGTTGCGTCCTCTTTGGCTCCCCGAGATCTCAACAATGATTTCCGGGCCGTCGAACAGGACAATCTACAGATCCGAACCCTCTTGGAGACAATGGAAGCAATGGCCGAAGGGACTCCAATGGCCACCATAGCCAAAAGGGCTCGAGAAGCAGCGGACAAAGCCAAGGAGCACATCGAGGCCGCCGCTGCCGCACCACCGGCTCCGTCAAACAGACCACGTGAACCACAACCGGTTCGGTCCCGATCTGTTAACGGACGACCGCACTATCGCCCGCGTGAAGGGCGCGACATGAGGCCGCAGCTCGAACGCAATCGTCGCACTCGCGACGCTCGGGAAACTCTCAACTACAACCGAGACTACCGAGCACGTGAGGGCTACTACCGGTCCTATCCAGAATCGCCGCCACGTGACTCCCGACCAAGCATGGGGGGATGCCTGGCGTACTCCCCAGCCCTGCGCAAGGTCAGGTGGCCCGAAAAGTTCCGTCCTACTAGCATCGAGAAGTATGACGGGACAACCAACCCCCGCGAGTGGATCCAGATCTATTCCACGATCATCGACGCCACCGGGGGAGACGACTACGTGAAAGCCAACTACTTGCCGACTGCTCTGCAGGGATCAGCCCGAACATGGCTCATGAACCTGCCCGAAGCAAGCATCAAGTCATGGACTCATCTTCGGGAGACGTTTGAAGCCAATTTCCAAGGCACCTACAAACGCCCCGGACATGAGGGAGATCTGCTCAACTGTGTGCAGAAGCCTGGAGAATCCCTCCGGGACTACATCCGCAGATTCAGCGACACCCGTAACACCATCCCCGACATGGTGGATGACCGGGTGATTGTAGCCTTCAATCAAGGTTGCAAGGACGAGCGAACGGCGGAGGAACTTGCCAAGAAGAACCCGAAGACAGTGGCAGAGCTATACGGGATCCTGGAAGAAACCGCCAAGATGGCGGATGCCCGAGCACGGGTCCATGGAAAGCCCGAGCAAAGCCAGCCAGCCGGGGAAGGCAAGAAGAAGAACAAGCATAAACACAAGAAGCGCAAGACCGAGGGCGATGAAGTCATGGCAGTGGACAACAAGCCCCCGTACAGGCGTCAAGGCAAACCAGAAAACCTCCCGATGTACTGCCCGATTCACCGATCTACGAAGCATCACTTCGTGGACTGTACGGTATACAAGAAGCAGAAGCAGGAGGAGGAGAGCCAGCAGAAAGGGGCTCCACGTGACCAGGCAGCTCACAACCCTCGTGCTGCAAACTACATGGATTGTGATGATGATCTAGATCTCCCCGAAGATCTGGAGATCGCTACAATCTTCGGTGGCTGTTCAACCCGAACCTCCAAGACCCAGCTCAAGCTGATCGAGAGGCAGATCAACAGCACCGAGCCCTGCAAGCAACTCTTGAGGTGGTCAGAAATCCCGATCTCATTTGATCAAAGGGATCACCCCGAGACGCTTTACGACGGACCGCTGCTTCCACTGTGCATCAAGCCATGGATCGGGCCCCGCAAGATCGGGCGAACCCTGATCGACAGTGGAAGCGCCCTCAACCTCCTGTTTGTCAATGCTTTTGACGAACTAGGGATCCCGAGAAGGTCCTTGTCCCCTGTGGAGAAACCTTTCTACGGGGTCATACCAGGCATTCAAGCCTATCCCTTGGGGAGGATCGACCTGCAGGTAACCCTCGTAGAGGGCAAAAACATCCGATCAGAGTTCCTCACTTTTGAGGTGGCTGACATCACGTCGGCCTACAACTGCATCTTGGGTCGGCCTTTCCTGAAGAAATTCATGGCGGTCGCTCACTTTGCGTACTCCATGATCAAGGTCCCGGGGCCGCTGGGCCCGATCACCGTCTATGGCGATCGCAGTGGCGCGGTCCAATGCGACATGAAGACCCTGGACATGATCAAGAGTCGCGAGCAGGCTGCCGAACCTGCCAAGAAGAAGACAAAGAGCCAGCCAAAGGCACCCGCCAAGGGGACATTGGCTGAAACCTCCCGAGCAGCTGAGAACCGGTCAAAGGCCAAGGGGAAAGAAGTTCCCGAACAGGAGCCCATCGGGGAACAACAGCACGACGGGGGACAGGGAGCTGACAACCGAGCGGCCGAGAAACAGGCTGTGGTGGACCAGACCCCACTCAGGGGGACGCCGCCGCAGGCTGCTGGCGATTCAACGGCCAACGCCACACCAGTCGAGGCGCCGGCCAGGCGAACAGAGCCAGGCACGAAGGCGGTAACCCTTGATGAGACGGACCCGACCAAGACCACCCAGATAGGTCTTGGCTTGGGTGACAAATAGGAGCTCGAGCTCATTGCTTTCCTCCGGGCAAACGCGGATGTGTTCGCTTGGGAACCATCTGACATGCCCGGAATCCCCAGGGAGGTAATCGAGCACAAGCTTGGCATACGAACTGGCACCCGACCAGTCAAGCAAAAGCAAAGAAGATATACCCCGGAGAAGCGAGACGCCATTAACGAAGAAATCAACCGACTGCTCAAAGCCGGCTTCGTTCGAGAAGTCCCTTTCCCGGAGTGGCTGGCGAATCCAGTCATGGTGAAGAAGCCCAACGGAACGTGGAGGATGTGCGTGGACTACACAGATCTGAATAAAGCTTGCCCGAAGGACGAGTATCCATTACCTAGGATAGATCAAATTGTAGATTCTACCTCTGGATGCGAATTGCTTTGTTTTCTAGATGCCTACTCGGGGTATCACCAAATCAGCATGTGCATTGACGATGAGGAGAAAACTGCATTTGTAACTCCCTTCGGTGTTTATTGCTATATAAAGATGCCTTTTGGTCTGAAAAACGCAGGTTGCACTTATCAAAAATGTGTTCACATTGTTCTTGAAGGCCAAATCGGCCGTAATGTGGAGGCATACATAGATGACATCGTTGTAAAAAGTAAGTTAAAGAGCGATCTAATCGCTGATTTAACCGAAACTTTCAACAACTTGCGTAAAAACAGGATGATGCTCAACCCCGCCAAGTGCACCTTTGGTGTATCATCGGGTAAGCTCCTCGGTTACCTTGTTTCCCAACGAGGTATAGAGGCAAATCCTCAT
>CM014278.1:5401712-5417543 GCA_004135705.1 Alloteropsis semialata
ATTGAAGAGATGGGATTGGGCCACGTGGCAATCACTTGGATCCATGGGCCCACATCCCTGACTTAACCGACATATCTTCGACATTACCCACCGGAAACCGACCACGGGGCCCACAAGAGAGTGACTCTGACAGAGTGGGGCCGAGGGGCCACAGCCCTGGGTCGGCCGACCGAGCCAGGTCAGCCGACCTGGCCGCGCGACCATTTCGCCACCGCCTTCACGAGCAACTGTCAACCGCCTCTAGGAGCCCATCTGTACCGTGGATCATCTACGTCGGTTGATCTGACGGTCGGCCGATCCCCCCTAGTCGGCCGACCTGGGCCCACCTCCAGACCGCCTCAACCTCTGCAAACCGACTCCAAACCGCCTCTCCAAGCTATAAATAGCTGGACTCGGGGCAGGGCTAAGCATCATCGAGATGAAGTGAAGATCCAAGGCGAAGCCCTCCTCATATCCAGAGTAGAAATAGGGAGAGAGTGAGGGAGAGTCTGGAGGAGTCCCGGCCTGTCGACGACCCTCCACCTGTACCTCGACAGATGCGAGCTACTCAGTAAGTATCCGGGATTCAACTAGTATTCAAGTCTGAGTTATAGAAAAGCTGAGTTCTCTATTGTGCTTGTGGGTTCGTTGCTTTATTCATAAAGTATTCTAATCTCTGATCAAGGTTAGGATAGCCGATATTATCTTAAGTGTGGTGCTTAGGTGTACATCTGCCCTCGTTTGCCTCGTAGCCCCACGGATTAGAAGAGGTAGGCGGCAGGTGGTGACAGCCCTGTCCGTCCTTTGTAATCCTCCACGTTCGGGTACGGCGTAGAGCTGTTGGCCGGCAATTTCTTAGAGGTCTAGGATACCCCGGTGCCCAAAGCAAGCATAGGAGAATTCCCTTCGATATAATCAGCCTTAGTGCTAAGTTATCCTCTCTACCCAGCCTTTATATACATTCGATCTATCCAGTTCAGCTTTAGTGATTAGAAAAGTCCTTTACGTTCCCCGTGGATTTGGGTTTACTCACGGGTGAAAGCTACTACGACAGCCGTGCGCTTGCGGACTTTCTGTTTGCCACCGCTGGTGTCAACAGCCCACTACCGACTGGGTAGACAGTCGGCCTAGGCCCACGTCTGACAATGATGTGGGCCGACCCCAGGCCGGCCCACGAAGATCTCCGGACTTGACGGACAAGATCGGTGAAGACTTAGCCTGCAAGGCATGTAGCAATGTACTCGGATCTCGCCCGAGGATTACAGAGATTATGTTACAAAGATTATGTTACAACCGACACGGATTAGTTTCCTAGTTAGAGCCGGATACGGTTAGAGATAACCGACTTGTAAACCCTAGGCCTTCAGCCTATATAAGGCGGCTGTTGACGGTCCATAGATGCGCCAATTGTGAACCGCAAGCGCACGGATCATCGTAGCTTTTTCCTTAGAGTATTCCATCTAAGGTTTATCAATCCGTGGATCGACAATGAACTACCTAGGGTTTTCCATCTAATCTAGCGGATCTATTCCTATCATTAAGCGTTGATTGCATATAGAGGTAAACCTTTAACATGTGAGTGAGTATAAAGGTTGATCTCATCCGAAAGCATAAGCAAAGATAGCATAACCGAGGTTAACGAAGGGCCTAATTGTCTCTAGATACAGCTCTTAGTCAAAAGGTGATCAAAACAATAGATTGCATCTCTACCAAAGGTACCCGAGTCTTCTCTCTGAAAGGCAGCCCGCAAGTGGCCTACTTTCCAATGGTCACCGCCGCGAGGTGTGTGCCAACGCCTAAGATTTCCCAAAGCTTTATCCAACCAACTAGCAAGCGCTTGACGAGCTTCCTCCTGTAGTGGCTTGGGACAACTCCCATCGTACTCGCCATTGATCCAACTCAACATCACGTCGTCGCTAGAACCTTTCCCTCCGCCATGCTATCACCACACCGGGGTAATCGACGGACTAGGTAGAACGCGCTACTTCTATGTATCCGCAAGATATGGACAAATCACCACGATTAGATCTAATCTTACTAAGAACATATGACGATCGTACATATGAATATAAAGCATCAAAGAAGTAGACCGAGGTTGAGACAACTAGAATAGAGATTAGATTGATCTCACCATCGTGTGTGTACATACCCCGATGAATCTTGGGGCTTGACTCTTGAGCTCCGCCGTGGTACAACCACGCAGGGAGGCCATGGCGGCTAGGGTTGGCCTAGGCCATGCCCTAGGTACCTTCGAAGACTTGCAGCGACCCTCGTCTCCCTTTGGTGTATGCCCTAGTTTTCGCCGACTTCTGGTGGATTGATCGTCGTGGCTTCGGGATACATGGGCTATAAATAGTCCAACGAAACCCTAGCTCGAAGGGGAGGTCGAGGCGGCGCAAAAAGGGGCTAGGCCGGCCGCCCCCATAGGTCCTGGGCCGGCCGGCCTAGGGCCTTTTTGGCCCACCTCGGCCTCATCTATTGCGTGCAAGGTCTTTGATCCTCCAGGAATTGATTTGCCAATGCATGTGGGTATTTGATGTCGGTTGCTTCGGGATAAGACTGGGTCTTGATAACCTTCCATATGTCTGCCTGATTCGCCCTTGTCATCCGACCTTATCTTTATATCTTTGCCCTTGCTCATTCTTGGAGGTTGGTTCACCATTGATGAGAGCAAACGAAATCCAAGTGGTATTAGGTCCATTGCCTTCATATTCCTCCATGCTACACATGACCTTGGCCTTCGTCCAAAAGTACTCATTTATAGATCAAAAACCTGCGTAAACCAAAATCCTCCAAAAATACATGCATATGCGAAAACGGGGTTATTTCAAGTGCCAAGTGGCGGGTTAGTATATGAATTGGTCCCAAAACACCACTTAAATAGCACTAAAAGTGTGTCGCTAATGAGCGTCAGCGGCCTAGTTCGACCCCTTCATTCATTCAACTCCTAGTCGCCAGATCCCTCATTGTAACCAAGAACTCATCATTGTTCTCCGGAACCTCGCCGAGCAGAGCAATTCAACACCACCGAGCGCAGGACGTTGGGTATTATACCTCTAGGTAGCTCGAACCTGTATAATCCCTGTGTCCCTGTGTTATCTCGAGCTCCCTAGCCTTGCGATTGCCCTTTGCCTACAAATCTACCATCTAGGTACCCCCGGATCGACTGCCGGACGATAACTCCGACAACAACAACAACGACCGCAAAAAGGGCAAGCAAGTTGAGAGCAGTGGCAAGCGCGATTTCAATGATAAGAAACACAAGCCTGAAGATTCAGTCAACATTGCTGAGAAAGGTCCCTCCCGCAAGAAGTTTGAGAAACTACTCGACAAGCAATGCCCTTTCCACCCAAAGGACAAGCACTCCAGTAGGGACTGCATCGGGCTTAGGAAAGCTTTTGGCTCCGGAGGCGCTCCCAAACCCAATGACGCTGACAACAACAGAGCAGGCAAAGGCGACAAGGACACTAGCTATCAACAAGCCGACAAGGTGGTCAACATCATCTTTGGAGGGATTGCTCAAACAGACTCGAAGCGCAAGCAAAAGTTGATCCAGCACGAGATTGGATGCATCGCGCCTGCTATTCCCACCTTCCTGAAGTGGTCAGAGGTTCCAATCAGCTTCTCCCGCGACGATCAATGGACCAACATAAAGAACCCGGTAAGATACCCTCTGGTACTCGACCCGGCGGTGGCCGGTGCGCGGCTAACAAGAACGCTGATCGATGGCGGAAGTGGACTGAACATCTTGTTCATGAAAACATTGAAGAAGATGGGCTTGGACATCTCCAACCTCCTCAAGCCCACTGATTCACCCTTCTACAGCATTGTTCCAGGCAACGCTACCGTACCCTTAGGCCAGGTCTATCTTCCAGTTACATTTGGTACCGAGGCTAACTATAGGACTGAGTACATCACGTTCAAGGTCGCCGACTTCGAGTCATCGTACCACACGATCCTGGGGAGACCCACCCTAGCGAAATTCATGGCGATACCCCACTACATCTACCTTGTCCTGAAGATGCCAGGCCCTAAAGTGATCATCTCCCTGAAGGGCGACCTGAAGACCTCCTACAATTGCGACACCGAGGCAGTGACAATTGCTGCAAGTCTGCAGCAACCGAGCCAGACAGCAATTGTAGTAGCAATGGCGAAACAACTCGGCGAGGCAGAGTTGGACATCCCAACGAAAAATCCAGCCACATCTACCATGAAGCCCTCCCAGGAGGTACCAATCAAGACGATCGACCTAGGGACAGGTGACACCTCGAAGACGGTGCTCGGCGCTGACCTATCTACCAAATAGGAAAGCGCGCTCGCCAGCTTCTTACGGGACAACCGCGACATCTTCGCATGGAAGCCCTCTGACATACCGGGAGTCCCAAGGGAGTTGGCTGAGCACAAACTCTACATCGATCCAGCCGCTAAACCCAAGAAACAACGCTTGCGACACTTCGCCTAGGACAAGAAAGAAGCCATCCGTACAGAGTTGGCGAAACTACTAGCAGCCGGGTTCATAAAGGAGGTGTTCCACCTCTACTGGCTAGCTAATCCTATCTTGGTGTAGAAGAAGAACAACAACGAGTGGAGGATGTGTGTCGACTACACCGACTTGAACAAGCACTGCCCAAAGGATCGTTTTGGGCTACCACGCATTGTTCAAGTGGTGGATTCTATGGCCGGCTGTTCTCTACTCTGCTTCCTCGACTGCTATTCGGGCTATCATCAGATAAGCCTTCATGAAGACGATTAGACGAAGACAGCGTTCATCACCCCGTTCGGCGCCTACTGCTACACAACAATGTCCTTCGGACTCAAGAACGCAGGGGCAACATTCCAGTGTGCAATTCAGAGTTGTCTAAAAGCTTAGATTGGCCACAATGTCGAAGCCTACATTGATGATGTCGTAGTCAAGACAAAGAACCCAGATTGCCACATTAACAACTTGTCCGAGACCTTTGCACATCTCAGGGAGTTCCAATGGAAGCTCAATTCAACCAAATATGTGTTTGGCGTGCCCGCAGGCAAACTGCTGGGCTTCATAGTCAGCCACCATGGAATTGAGACCAATCCCGAGAAGATCACCGCCATCACATCCATGAAGCCTTCCAAGTCCCTCAAGGATGTCCAGAAGCTGACTGGGTGCATGGCAGCCCTCAACAGATTTATCTCAAGACTTGGTGATAGAGGATTACCGTTCTTCAAACTCCTCAAGAAGCAAGACAAGTTTGTGTGAACTGCAGAAGCTGATGCGGCGTTTGAAGACCTCAATAAATTCCTCCAGACACCACCAGTACTGACTGCACCAGCTGATCAGGAAACACTTCTCCTCTACATTGCAGCCACAACCCATGTGGTGAGCACTGCGATCGTAGTTGAGCGGGAGAAACCCGGCCATGTATTCAAAGTATAGAGGCCAGACTACTTCATCAGCGAGGTGCTCACAGAGTCAAAAATATGCTACCCTCAGGTCGAGAAGCTATTATACGCTGTCTTGATCACATCTCGCAAGCTGCGCCACTACTTCGACGCTCACCGAATTGTTGTAGTCACTTTTTTCCCAATTGGCGACATCCTCCACTACCGAGACTCGACAGGGCGAGTCTCCAAATGGGCGGTCGAGTTGGGCTCTGACGCCATCGACTTTGTCCCACGCGCTATGATCAAGTCTCAAGCTTCGGTCGACTTTGTCGCTGAGTGGACAGAGATACATCAAGCAACACCCAAAGAACCCCCCGAACATTGGATTATGTACTTCGATGGGTCGATGAAGCTTGAAGGAGCTGGCACAGGAGTTCTCTTCATATTTCCAAAGGGCGATCAACTCAAGTATGTGCTCCAAATCTTCTGGAAAGCCACTAACAATGAAACCGAGTATGAAGCTTTACTGCATGGGCTACGCCTGGCTGCTTCCCTTGGCATTAAGCATATGGTGGTCTATGACGACTCCTCGGTGGTCATTAATCAAGTAAACAAAGATTGGGACTGCACCAAGGAGAACATGGACGCATACTGCATGGAGGTCCGCAAGCTCGAGAAACATTTTCATGGACTCGAGTTCCATCACGTCCTTAGGGACAACAACATGATTGTCGATGCACTTTCAAAGCTTAGTTCGCACTGAGCGCAAGTACTAGGTGGCATTTTCGTTCGAGAGCTATTACAACCATCCATCAGAGAGCAGGAAGTACAGCCGACTACAACACCCCCTCATCTGCAAGTCATGGTGATTACACTCGAGTGGACAAAACCCTTCATCGAGTACATCCTACATCAGAAAGAGCCCAAAGGTAAGGTGAAAGCAGAGCAAGTCATCCGACGAAGCAAGAACTACGTAGTAGTCGACTCCACCCTATTTCGACACGGCGCATCGTCTGGCGTCTTGATGAAGTGTGTCCCTCCTGAAGTCAGACAGGAGATCTTTGAAGAGATCCATGCCGGAATCTGTGGCAATCATGCTGCTTGTTGGCGGCACTTAAGCGCACCAATTACAAACCACAAGTGCACGGATCGGTTGTAGCTTTTCCCTTAGAGTATCCCCCAAGGTTTTATCAATTCGTGGAACAAGTGGATTGCTACGCTTAACTAAGCACTAATCTCATTGATTGAAAGCTCTTTATCGAATGATGGTGTGTATGAGTAAAGAACTTAATCTAATCTAAGTCAAAGAGAACAATATAGAGAACAATGATATGGAGAGAACAAGATATGTAGAATGCTTATCCAAGAGATCTAGGATCACTTAAAGATGTAACCACCGAGCAAGAACGAACTGATCTAATCTATCAAAAGTAAAGGTTCACCAAGCTCAACCCTTTCCCTCCCGCGTACTATCACTACACGAGGGTAATCCGTGATTGAACAAGAAGAGCACATGATTGTCGATGTATTCTAGGTATGCAAGACTACGAGCGATGCATCCCCAAAGCAATGTCGGACGACTATGAGATTAAAAGCACCAACGACAAGAATATGATAGCAAAAATCCAAAACAATGGTTCGGCGATTACAACTTCCTTCAACCCCAAGGACAAACAAGGACTTTACCCCATAATGTTACACATTGTAGCGCTGAACATGGTGTAGAATCCTCCGAAGTAGATGTAGACCGACGGGAAGACGATCCGGAGGAGGGAAATCCCTATGCCGGGGCGGCTAGGGGGTGTTCTTCCTCCTCTCGAGCTCCGCCTTGCTTGCTCCCTTGTAGATCCAATCTCCTCCTTGTTCTTGATCTTGTGGCGGCACCGGAGGGACCTTGTTAGGGTTTCCCAGCGTCGCCCCTCTCTCCGAATGTGGCTCCCTCTCTTTGTTGATTCTCCAGAATAATGGGTGCTTGATGTGGTCGACCTTGGGGGCTTTTATAGGCGGCTCTGGTGCTTGGCGATGGGCATCTGACTAGGGTTTCACACCAACTTCATGCTCAAGAAAGATTGGGGCGTTTGAGCCCAAAAATGGGCTAGGCCGGCTGGCCCAATAGGCTCTAGGCCGGCCGGCCTAGGCCCTTTTTGGCCCCTCTCGCCTCCATCTTTTGCGTGCAGGTCCTCCTCCACGATGCTTGTTCATGTGTGCACTTTGGTCCATGTCCAACCCCTCCAAATATGTCGTATTTCCTGTCATATCACAACATACTCCAAAATACAACACATATTCAAAAACGTGGGCCTACCGGTCTGGGTAATTGGCCATCTACAGTGGCAGACGCAGAAGAAGTCGTGAGGACTTGCCAGGGGTGCCAATTCTTCGCTCGGCAAGCTCACGTCCCCGCAACGGTCCTCAACACCATACCACCCTCTTGGCCCTTGCATGCTGGGGACTGGACATGGTTGGACCACTCAAGAAAGTGCCAGGGGGATTTGAATATCTCTATGTGGCAATCGACAAGTTCACGAAGTGGATCAAAGTCAAGCCGCTAGTCAAAGCTACAGCTGCGAAGGCGGCCGAGTTCATCCAAGATATCGCCCACCGCTTCAGCGTCCCGAGTCGCATTATCATTGAACTCGGATCCCAATTCATAGGGGACGAGTTCTTTGACTTCTGCGATAGCTTGGGAATAGAAGTCCGCTACGCATCGGTGGCGCACCCTCGTGCCAATGGACAAGTTGAGAGAGCTGACGGCCTCATTCTACAAGGACTCAAGCCAAGGCTCTACGAACCACTCAAAAAGTACGACGGCAAGTGGGTGCAAGAGTTGCCAGCCGTGGTATGGGGGCTGAGAACCCTGCCTAGCCGCGCGACGGGGCAATCACCCTTCTTCCAGGTCTACGGCTCCGAGGCAGTACTCCCGGTGGACATCGAGTACAACGCTCCAAGAATTTAGAACTACTCGGAGGAGGCAGCAAAGCAAAGCAGAGCAGAGGGCTAGCCGCGTTGATTAGAACAACCAAGTATCAGCAAGATCTTAGGAGGTATCACGACCAACACATCCAGGCAAGGTCGTTCAACATTGGCGACTTGGTTCTCCGAAGAATTTAGAGTACGAAAGATCAGCACAAGCTATCTTCACCTTGGGAAGGCCCGTTCATAGTATCAAGGGTTATCGGCGCGGGTACTTATCAGCTACAACGGGAAGACGGAACAGAAGTGCCCAATGCTTGGAATATCGAGCACTTGCGGCATTTTTATCCTAAAAAGTTTTTTAGGAGTTGTTAAGAGTCAATAAAAGTCAGTCCTTTCAATGTACTGATGTCGGCTTTCAGCCAAACTATAATAAAGTGTTTATATTCTATTGTCATCAAGCTTGGAATTCGGATACAAACATAATGCTACACTTGCTTGCCAAGTAACGCATATAAAGAGGTTTTTTGAATCATGCCAAGTTGTTTAAACACAATTCAATCAGGCTACATTCATAAACCAAAGCCATCTACTTTCTATTTTAACACAGAGAGATCGGTGCCTCAAAATACAGATAAGAAATACTCTTGTTGACAAGACATTAGTATTTACATCTAATTCAAAGTTCTTTACAAAGGTTTCTTTTACATAACAGAAGAACCTAGAACTTAAGACGAGAAACTATCTTCTCAGCTGTGTCCTTCTCTCTCTCCATATATGCTTTGAACATATCTCGGGTACATGCTGGATTGATCTTCCCCTGAGTAATGCTTAATTGCTGGGCAGGGAACCATGATCGGACTAAGCCGAGTACTTCCCTAGTGCAAGACTGGGCTATCCGTTGGCAATACGCTCGCACCTGCCCAGGTGTAGCTCGGAGACAATCAATCAGCGGAGGAGCAGGACTACCCGCAGGTACCTTGGCGTACACATTGACTAGCGAAGCAGTAGCCTCTTAAAGGATCCGAGTTCCGCGTCGAGCCGGTTGACCTTCGCATGAAGAGCAAAGATTTTGTCTTCCTGATCACGGATCTTTGTCATATCCTAGATGAACTGAGCATTGGCATCCTTGTGCATCTTTTTCTCCTCAACAAGCTCCGCCATGCAATCACGCTCCCGTTGCTCGGCTTGGTTCGCGCGTTCTTGCTGCCGATAGAAGAGATTCTTCATATCGGTGGCTTCAGCCGCAAGCGCCTTGATCCTTTTTTCTTTCTCTGCATATACAATCAATTTTCTATAAATTATGTGATTGGTGCAAATGCTGTGAGAAGAAGCTGGTGAATTACCTGCAAATTTTTGCCTAAATGACTTGTTCTTTTCAACAACGTCGTCGCGCTGGTCCTGGTAAAGATTTATCTTTTGATACGCCCCATCTAGTTCTAGGCGTAGCTTGGCCCGCTCTTCCTCCCACGAAGATTGAGCCTGGGTCAAGTCACTCTCTGCCTTCTCCACTCGCGTGAAGCATGCGCTGGCCCTGCGGAGCATCTCCGACTTCTGGTGCGAGCGGTGAAGAATGCTCTGTTTTCAAAACAAGTCGGCAGAGCCATCAGCAAAAACATACAAGGGAGCTAAGTATACTTATAGTATTAATTTACCTTATACTGACCTCTGTGAGCTTGCTAAGTTGCTTCTGTAGCTCTACGGCTTTCTCAAGATCTTTCTGATCAACCTGGGAGTTGAACAAGAAGGCGTTGTCATCGTCGGTGCCGGCGCCGGGTGTTCCCATGTAAATCTGGAACGGTTCAGGCGATGGCTCTCGGGTTTTCTTTTCCCAGATGATCTCTTCGATGGAAGTGGCCTTCACAAGACCTACAGCTGCGTCGAGTTCCTTGGTACACAGACTGGCCATCCGGGTACTTTTTGCAGCCTTAGGCCATGCGCCTTGTGCAGAAGAACCCGGAGCGGTTTGCTCTGGTACTTTGGAAGAGGATGAAGCCTCGGCCCTTGTTTCTTGGGGTTGCGGTTGTGGCGCTATACGGGGGTTCGGCTCCTGCTCCACCCCCACCTTCTTGGTTTGAGTATCCCTGTATGGATTGCCCCAGGATCTCAGGCGATTGGGTAGGCTGGGGAGTAGGTGGCCGGCTGTACAAGATACAAGAGCAGAAGATTAGTATAATGGATGTAATAGATGACAGAGTGTTGTGATCAACAAGACAGTCTACTTACCTAGTGAAATCCATGTCAAATTCAGGTTCGTCCAGATCGAAGGAGATCCCTCCAGATGGAATGTCTTGAAGCTCGAGAGTCCTCTCCTTTGGCGAGGACACTCTCTCTTGTGTTTGCTGCACAAAAAGAACTCAGATCAGTTCAAGAAACAAGATTTCGAGCACTATTAATATACAAGATAGGCATACCTTGGGCGGGAACGCGTGGACAGGGATACCCGTCGGTATCTCTGCTTCTTTCTCGGTTTCTGTGCCGACCTCCTGCACCTCAGGCAAGCTACTGTCAGCAGGTCTTTCAACAGAAGACCTGGTTCTCTTCTTCACCGTCCACCTCTTCTTGGTGAGTTGGGGGTTAGGAATGTCTTCAACAATAGGCCTTTTCAGGCTTGATCCCCCCTGGCCAAGATCACCGGGACGACGCGGTGTCAACTCTTCGTCTAATGAAGTGTCTTCAATCAACACCTCTTCTTCAACAGCTGCTTCTGCAAGCTTCTTCCCTTTTCTAGAGCCACCAGCGGCTTGCTTGGGCTGCAAGGAGAGGGGCGTCTCGGCAGTCCAGTCTGCGTCTCAACGACAGGAGGAGGGGCGGAGACAAATCTAGTGCGCAAGTCCTACAAGACAAATGAGAGTAAAAGTATTAGTGAACAATTCGTCAAAAAGAAGATGGATTGCTATACAAGTACTCGGCGTATGGATAGGCACTTACTGCAGGAGGAGGGCGTTCTGCCGAGTACTCGGGTACTCGGACAGGGAGCTCATTTGCATCCATGAAAAGAGCATTGATGTGTAGTGCAACTTCATCCACAGATAGTACTTGTGCAGTTGTCTGGGTTGGATCAGTCAAACCAGTATATTCATAGCCAGCGTGGACCCTTTTCTGGCAGGGTTGCACGCGGCGGCGATGAAGGAGCTGGCGATCCCTATTCCTGTCAGACCTTTCTTCTTCAACTCGGCGATGCTATTCAAAAGGCTAGCAATACCATCCGCCTCATCTTCACTCACGGCCTGGTTCCAATTGGCTTGAGGACGGGGCAGGTGGCCCGAGTGCTTCTTCAATCTTGGGGGCTGGTTCTCAACATAAAACCACTTGTCCGCCCAATCTTTGATGGAGTCATTCAATCTAAAATCAAAGCAGACCTTCTTCATCCCTTGGCGCAGTTGAAATCCTACCCTGCCGACTACTTTGTCCGAGTTAGGTTTAATGCAGTAAAGGAGGCGGAAGAGGTTGAAGTGGGGATCGATGCCAAGGAAGGCTTCACAAAGGTGGATAAACATGGAAATTTGAAGAATGGAGTTGCGATTGAGATGAATAAGCTCTAATCCGTAATATCCAAGCAAGCCATGGAGGAAGTCATGAATGGGAGTAGCAAATCCGCGTTCATAAAAGGAAGTGAAGACAACTATTTCGTGGACCTCATCAAAAGGCCAGGGCTTACCGACGTCCGTCCGCCAGCATGAGATAGCCTTGTCCAGAAGGTAGCCTTGAGCGACTAATTGTTGCACCATTTCATCAGTGGCCTTGGATTTCTTCCAAACCAAGGCAGGTGCTCTCCCCATGTCTTCTACATCGGCATCCCCGCAAAGGGGATCTTCGACTCCTTCTTGCTTGGTGCTGGTTTCTTGCCCATCTTGCCAGTCGGGGTCTTCTTGGATGGCAATCTTGAGCGGAGCTTGAGTGGATTCAAGGGCGCGTGCGAGTATGGACGGTTTGAGATTTGCGAATGGCGACTAGAGTAGATGTGAATACGAAGCAGTTCTCCCTCTATTTTTATTACTGAAGCGGTAACTCTAAACGTATTCTACAGAAGCCGTTTTCACTGATACGCCAACAGTTGTGTATTCATGGTTTTTACCAGATGCATATCTGTGCGGTGGTTTCCTAAAATGGCTAAGTCATTTACCGAGATGTTGTCATGCTCGGGGGCTGATGCTTATTGGGATGCGAATTTTCCGGATCAAAGAATATACTTATTTCCTTTAAAAGTCTTCAAGCTTGCTGTCATTAGCTTTAACCTTGGAGGCTGGGGGAAATAGTATATTTCTTTTGGAAAGTTTTTTCATTAGAGACCCTGAAATTGTTTTAAATCCTTGAAAACATTTCTAGGCTCGGGGGCTGACCCATAATGTGTCGTCCTTTTTTCAAAAGCTGGACACCATTATATTAAATGGGGAAGTTTTTGCAGCATCTTTGATTTAAAAATCAAAGCGGGGGCTAGTTGCAAAAGTAGTTGGCAAGGAGCACATCATGTTCACTTCTGAAGGTTTCCAACAAAGGCACGAGATGACGAGGAAACAACTCGGCTGATGCTCAGTCTGTTGAGAAACAACTCGGCAGGCGTGAAGACATGAAGACGCTCGGGGGCTTGACGGACCAAGATCCATGGGAGTCCTTATGGGCTGTAGGCCCATTAGGAGATTGGGCCGCCAACTCTGATAGATACAAGAAAGAGACGTACAGGTTAAGGAAACTAGTCGACTACTAGGAAACAACCCGGCTACTCATGTTAGGACTCTGTGTATAGTATCCGACTAGGAGTCTGTATTATTAGCCTTGTTAGACCCTGTCTCCCGAGTATATAAGGTGAGGCAGGGACCCCTTGTAAAATCATAACCATCAATACGAAGCGATCCACCATACAGGATGTAGGGTATTACGCTCTCTCTCGAGGCGGCCTGAACTTGTCTAAATCGTTTCGTGTTCACCATCGTGCTTCTGGTTCCGGCGAGGCCCTTGCGAACAACTCGACTACTCAGGGACCCCCTATAGTCGGCTATCCGGTATAAAAAAACCGACAGGTCCTGAGGTCGGTTCCAGGTGGGTGCTATCGGTTTGGGTGCACGAAGCTTCGGTTGTAGGCCCTTCAATCCATGTGACGGTGTTGAGGCTAAATCTTATCCATTGCTTTCAACCGTCATTGAATCAACGTCTGTGATGATCCAACATTGTGCTTCGTTGTCTGCAGGGAAGATGGGCTCGAGTGGGTGCAAGGCCAGGTCGCCCGACCTAGCCAGGTCGGCCGACTGAGCCTAGGCCCACTTTCCTTCATCTTCTGCTCCAATGTTCTTGTACTCAAATATATTCCATATATGCATGCTACAATATTATTTGAGTTTAAATGCCTAAGTTATGCTCAGTCTTTATTCATTTTCTGAGGATATTGACGGTTGTATTTTTGTTATAAGGACCGTCAACAAGCACACAGCACATGTTGTTCTAGCTCCCTAAACCATGTTGCTAAAAAGCAAGTTTTAACCATCATTCCATATATCATTAATGAACATTAATTAAGTATCATCATGCCATTGGTCCAATGCGCTCAAGTTGCATAGCCTAGCACTTTGCTTCCCAAGAAATGCATAAACCCAAGTTGAACAAGGTAAACAAGATATAAGCAACTAGGTATGTCCTTATTTTGCTTAAACTCATGCATGAATGTAAATGAATATTAAAGGTCTACAGGTTGCAAGGAATTTCCTGTGTTATACTTGCCTTCCTCTAGGTATTACTGCTGCTGCTCTTGCTCTTCGAAGTGCTGGTCAACAGACGTCTCGAATAGCTCACTGTCTAGACACGATCAACAATCACCACACACACATTCCAGACAAGCCAGTACATGCATATCAAATGAAATAAATTAGAACAATACTCCAAACAATACAAACAGAGGCTAAAAAGCTAATAAAACTATTCTGCATTATTACAAACACATGAGCGAAAGAATCACTTAAATTGGAGTTTAAACGCATCTTCTATGGCTAAAACAAGGTTTAGGGGCTTGGTGGCAAAGAAATTGAAGTTCTAGGGGCTTATCTACAAGAAACCAGGGACCTAAACATAATTATACATAATTATACGTGTAAAAATGACCTCATAGTACGGCGGGTCCTATTATTTAAAAACTCGGGGGCTAAACAGAATGAAAAAGGACCTAAACATAATTACTTTTGAACTACAGCAGGACGGTGGGTTGACTTGCGAGAAGCCGAGGGGCTTAAACGCAAAAGTGGCAGTGACACGACGGTGGAGCTGACGTGGCTGCTGGCGTGGCGCACGCGTGGCGGCTGACGTGGCTTGCCACGCAGGCCGTGGACTCGGTCTACGGGTCTACGGTGAGCTGGTTATAAACCGAAGGGGTACGGGGTGATCTGGACTTCTTGGATCAGATCCGACGGCCAGTTTCAAAGCGGGCGGCGGGGATTGGCCGGCGGCGAGCTGGGACACGGCGGCGGTCGGCAGCGAGAAGCGGCGCATCGCCGACATAGCAAAACCGGTGCTGAGGTGCTCTATTTGACACGCGAGTTGGACGGGGAGAAAACGAACGAGATTGCGAACCTCATGGGGGGAGTTCGCGGGGTCAGTCGAGCGGCGATGCGGCTTATCGACGGTGAACAGTGGCGGCGGCGATCGGTGGTCGGCGAGGAAGGGGCTCCGGGGGTCGGCTCGGGCTTCGGGTTGCGAAAAACGGTGGCGAGGTCTCCTGCGAGGGAGTAGAGAAGGTCGAGGGTGAGCTCGGGGTCCCATGGTGGCGGCGTGGAGCTCGACGGCGACAGTGATGGTGCGTGCGGGCAAAAACAGAGCGGCGGGAAGGGGCTCCTAGGGTTTATATAGCGCGGGGGAATGAGGGGATAACCACCGCGAAAAAGCCGTGGCGGATTCGGCCGAAGCCACGCGAAATCCGCCGGCCGTTGGCAGCGGTGGCGCAACGGACTCCGGGTGGAGTCCGGTTCGGTCGGGGGAGACGACCCCGATAGGCGGGGTCCGCCTGTCGGCGGCCTGGGAGAAGGCGCCGGGGCGTCTTCGGTAGAGGGAGGAGGGAGCAGAAGGCGGCGCAGGTGCGCGGGCCGCTGCTGGGCCGGGAGTGGGGAGTGGGCCGCGGGGTGAGGTCGAGGAGAGGGAGGTAAGGCGGGCCAGGCCGAGGAGTTTAAGGGGCCAAAACAATCCCGGGTAAAAGTCTAGGGGCTAAAAGCAGACTTAAACACGAAAAGCAAATAAACACTCATTCAAAATCTAATTCAATGAGGATTTCAAATACAAATTCAAAACCCATCAAATGAATTGCTAAAAAACAAAAATATGCATCGGCATGAGTGCACATACATGTTTCTAACTTATATTTGCTTTTAAATTAGGCATAATTTATTTAAACTCTTATATGACCATGAACAATTCAATGAATAAATAAATAAATTCCTAATTATTTTTAAGACCTATTTTTAGGGTGTTACAGCCCTCCTCGTCCTCTTCATCACGTCTGCCCCTTCCCTCGGAAGAGCGGTTGAAGATGGCCTCGACCGCCTCCTCGCCCGAGGCGTGGCTCGTTGTGATGTCGAGCAGGTCCTTCGCTATCTGCGG
>CM014278.1:5418647-5433588 GCA_004135705.1 Alloteropsis semialata
AAAACGAAAGGGGCGACATAGGGCGGAATGAAGTCTAGCATCTCAGGAGAGAGCGGAGCCCCTCCTGTGAGCTGAGTCGTGACATTCGCTAGTGCGAACACGACATAGGGCTCATCTTCTTGGGGACGGTCAGGGTCACAAGAACGAGTCGAGCTGCCGCAAGAGGTCTCTTCCGTTAGAGTCCGCGAGGGACTCACGGGCCTTCGGGGCGCCGAGTCGAAGATCGGCGAGGGTCTCGGTGGCCGCCGCGACGTCGGCGTCAATGGACGGACGAGCTGCGGCGACCCGCTCCAGCTCTCCATCGTCGGCAGTGACGAAGTCCAGGCTTCTGAAACACACGAGCGGCCCGAGAATCCAGCTCGAACCATCGCTGGCCATCCGAAAACCTGAGGAAGATCGACGAATGCGCAAAGGCCCATACCTGGCGCGCCACTGTCGGTGTAAGAAATCACCGACTAGTGAATTTAGTGGATTGCGCGTCAAGGCTCGGATGGTTCGCATGAGGACACAAGGATTATACTGGTTCAGGCAAATGCCCTGCGTCCAGTTCGTGGCTCTCGTGTTATTGTGTTGTCTATAGTAGGGGTTACAAACGGTCGAGAGGGGAAAGGAGCTTCCAAATCTCTATGTGTGTGCGTGTGCGTGTGCGTGGGGATTTCGGGCTGAACCCTGCTACGGAGGGTTTCCCCTCCTTTTATATCTCAAGGAGAGGGAAGCCTGTTGCAAATAGGAGAGAGAAAGAAGAGGCTTGGACTGGAAGGAAGGTTCTCCGGTCCTCCGCCCCTGGCCCGGTCCGGGGCCCTCCTCCAGGGTAGTGTAGATGACGCCCGGGAAGGACACCCGGCAGCGTGCTTCACGGGGCTGCCTGACACCTCCTACGCCGCACGCTAGCGCCAGCTATGACGGGGAGGGCGCGGCTTTGGGGACGTGGCGACTGTCCCGCTTGCCCTGGCTGTGCCGGGCAATGAACGCCCGTCACGTCCGTCTGCGCCGTCTGCAGTGCTCCCCTCCCGAGACCGGGTCTCTGGGCCTCGGGGCCCGGGCGAATCTTTGACCCTTGCAGGGAGGGTCGGGCAAGGTGGAGAGCCTGCCCGCGGAGGGTCCCACTCCGGACCCCTTCATACGTCCAGGGTCGGAAAACCTCCCGAGGTTTCCGCTCCCGCTCGACCCGGCAGGTTGGGGTCGGGCAAGGCGGAAACTTGCGAACTGACACTGGCCAGGCTGGCCCACGTGCCAGAGTGCTTTGCTGCGCGTGTTTCACGTTCCCATAGTTTAATTCGTCAGGGCCCGGGGTCATTAGGTTTCCCTAACCCAGCTGATTAGGTTACCCCGGATATTGGTATCCAAAAAAATATTTATTAGGGTGTGTCATTCTCAAAGTGTCTTTTCAGTTTTCCAGAGAGTCCAACTATTAAGTGTTTGTGTGTCTGAGTGTCTCCTTCTCTACTTACTGCTTGCCATGTTTTATAATATTTAAATTTTAATTTTTTGTTTGCCTAATTATTCAACGACAGTAAGTAGTGATTATATTGAAGATATAAACAACGGAGCCAAAACCCAAATTGGACATCTTTTTTTCCCAAGAGGAAGCTCATTTTTTTGTCAGAGCATAGACAAAGCAAAAACTTTACAGATATCAATCTTTACTCACGAGCTGCCAACCTTCGCAGTTGTTAATTACTAAGATTGTGCTTTTGTACAGATACCGGAACAAAGTGCATTCCAGATCCCAGGCTTGCTTGTGCATTCCTTTTCGAGCATAGGGATTATTTCCCCAGCACTAGGTCTTTTGTCAGGACTAGTCTCCGCACAGTGCACCCCTACCTTGATGCATGCCTTCACTTGCTGAATGCTGATGGCATCGAGCGATTGGTACTTGGATGCAACATAGGAATCTTTCATCCATGTTTTATGCACCTATTCAGTTGGAATGGAGAAGTACGGTTAGATATGTAAATGGGGGGAGCGATGTGAATGTGTTGACGTCTACAAAGTTTCCATACATTGGCAATGAAGGACGCAGCCAATCCATTGCCGCTGGCAGGGCACTTTTGTCCAGTCACGATCTCAATAATTAGAACACCCAAACTGTAGATGTCTGACTTGGTAGACATTTTAGTCAGTTCGACATGCTCTGGTGCCATGTATCCCCTGCCAAAGACCAGCATAATAGAAGAAAAATCTCCATGATCAGAAACTAGTAACCGGATACTATATATTGCCAGCTTTACTATATATACAACTATTCCAACAATTCGGTATCACTGCATCCCGCATCTAAATAGGTTCTCAAACATGAATAGGATTGATTTATCTACATTTTTTAGTATGCTCAAATATATTATTTGATTATTTTTGTGGTGCTAGAAACAAGACACAATTCTCATCTGCCACTAATTATTAAAAAACAACTACCATGTACCACTGTTTTGGGAAGTGACATGGGCTTTCCATAATTCTAGGCTTATGTAACATACCACGGTTCAATTCGCAATCTTGAAAAAGAAATGTATGGACTCGAGACATATGATCGTGCTTACCTGGATTCTACAATTTCTTTATTGTAAATCTGGGCTTGATCTGTAGCGAACAACCTTGATAGACCGCAAGCACCAAGCTTTGGGACCATTTCATCGTCTAGCCATATATTAGTAGGAGTTATGCCCATGTGAATTTGAGGACAATCTTGGCATTCTTCATGGAGGTACTTTAAAGCCCGGCAAATGACTCGTATTATTCTGTAACGTTCTTCCCAATCTAGTTGTGTGAAAGATTCATCTGCAAGAATAGCATCAATAATTAAGTCATCTTATGAAATAAAATGGATGAGAAAAAATGGTACTCCTACTACAGAGTTTGTTCTTATTACCATTGTAAATAATCCTGCCTAAGCTTCCTTTTCGTAAGGACTCGTAGCACAGCAACCTCTCTCTTACTTCACCATCATTAATTTCTTCACAGTAGCCTTTAAGCTGCAGAATATTCTTGTGCTCGAAACGCATATGATTTACCTCACTTTTAAACTGGGCCGGTGATAGCCTCTTCGGCTCTATAAGTTTGATCACAATTATATCATCCCCATCCACACGTGTTCCCTGTTCAAATTATCCATTTAAAAATGGGATTCACGAATTACTTAGTTGTTACTAACAGCACCAAATAAGTTCGTCTTAATTTATACCTGGTAAACAACACCGAAGATACTTTCACCATACTGTAAAGAGAACTTATTCGTGATGTCTTGCAGCTCTTTGAACGACATTTTGCTCACATCTCCTTCATGTGTATCCTTATTCATGACAAAAGGTTAAACAGTTTGGCTTGGACATAAAAAAAAGTTAACTCAAAATGAAGTATCAGGAGGAACAAAAAAGTTTACATTGCACCATCCCTCAAATTTTGATCTCAAAATGAGCTGCTTCTTTTAGGAATCGAAATGAGTTGTTAGGACTTAGGAGGAACAAAAAGTTTACATTACCTCCATTTGTACCATGAAATATCATCTGGTGTAGCGGAAATATCATAATTTGTAATATCTAATGGTTGTTATGGAATTCATACGTTTTAAAATCACTCAAATATTGCACAATGATAGTCAACAACTATCGTGAAAGTTGCTAGACGTTGACATCAATCTCAAATGGTACTACCATTGAGTTTGGCTTGTTAACCAGATCAAGTATACCATGAAGTTACATTCGTAAGCGTACCACTGAATTGGCAGATTCTGTCTGAAGAAAATGCATTATATGCTCCATACTTGGCCTTCTTTGAGGTTGCTCATCTGCACATCGTAGCCCTATGTTGATCCAACTCTCCACTTGTTGGTGGAAGCGGAGTTCAAGTGATGGGTACTTAGATGCAACATATGAGTTTTTCTTTCGAGCTTCTCGGACCTGGACAAGATGGAATACAACGATTAAATTTGCATGCCCTATAACTTTGTACTATATACATACACTACTTTTACAAAACTATACTAACATGTACAGCTATCCAATAGATCACTCCCTCCATTTTTAAATATATGACTTGAGGACGTGAGAGTTAGTTCCAAAATTAACTAATAATGTGTCTTGAATATTATATACTACCTCTGTATCGAATTATTTGTTTCTAAAATGTTTGACCTCTCATCTTATTCAAATTTTCAATGCAAATATGCAGATCAAGCTTAAAGTACGTGTAACGATACACAAACAAAATAAATAATATACATATAGCATTTTAAATAAGACGGATGGTCAAATTCGTAATAAAAAGTCAACGGCGACAAATATTTTGATTAGGGGTATTTAAAACCAAAGAGACTATTATTACTGTTAATCACTATCCTAATTGTATACTTTCTAAAAGCTCACGTTAATACAAGAAAAGAAAAAGATTTAGCAATATGTTATGTGGAGTGGATCAGAGTGTGAAAATGAACAAGAGTTTAGGCAAGATGAAGTCTGAGGAAGGAAAATAGGAAGACAAGAAAAGAAAGAGAGAGAACACAATGCACTAAGTATTGATGGAAAAAAAATGTGGGGCTTTCTAGTGTTGAAGCCGAAAGGTGCTTCATAAATCATTATAATTTTAGTATTTTATAGAGTAAAGGACATCCACCATACATAAAGTTCCATCATTGTTTTACTTTGGTCCAACAAATTGCAAATATTGCACTACCATACATGAGGTTATGTCGTTGTTTCATTTTGATCCAACAAGTTGCAAACGTCGCTCCATCATGCACTAAATTATCCATTTTGTGCATATATAGTCCACTATACTCTATATACTCTATGGATGTCATATGGCAAGCTAACGCAAGTAGTTGGTGCTCATTCAATTGCAAGTTGTCGGCACACCATCAGCAAGCCAGCTGCAGCAAGTGACCGAGGATGGGAATGATGGCTGGGGAAGCAGTGGCAGTGGAGTTTCTTCGATGGTGGATGAGGAGTGTTTGTGAGTTTGGGGGCGCACAGGCCTGGACAGTGGTGACCGGGCTTGGGGAGCTCGACAGCGTACGAGATAGGGTGGCAGTAGGGATAAAAACGGATCGGATATGAACGGATATGCATGAATACGAGTACAGATTTTTTTTGGATCGTATTTAGATATGAATAGTGTAAAATGTGTCAGATATGGAATGGATATTGATATACGTTACATATCTATAAAAAATATTTCACTTTGGGTACTCGGATTCGGATACCAATCGGACATTGAATCTCTGGATCCGAATATCGGACTATTCATTTAGTGTCTAAACCTTCTCGGTCGGACGGACGGACGAAAAATATCCCTACCGTTTTCATCCCCAGGTGGCAGTACGGGTTGGGGAGATATGTGGTACGTTAGCGGAGTGGTTAGGATTTCCTTGAGTTAGTACACATGTGAGGAGATTTTTTTTCTCTCACAACCTGCTTTTCATCCCCATGTGCTTGTGTGGGGGTAGCTAGCTGCTGCTTATGCATCCGACATTCAAACCAGCTCCACAACCGCTATTGTAGTAATGGAAGGTTAGCACCCGCCCGACCATCAAAATTTTGAGCCAATTAGGGTGTGCCCTAAGTTTTCTTAATGTTGTACAAAACCTACAAGTTAATTCATTAATTCTCTATGCATATTCAATAATTTTTCTTGTGTGTTCTAAGACCCTTCCATGTCCTTGCTAGCATGCCACATCTGTAGAATAAATAGTGTGATATATATTGGATTGTACATGCACACAACGAACAAAGACGGTGACTTCGTCAAACTCAAGATTAGAATAGTCGGCCCAGTCTCTCGGAGGTGCTCATAGGGGTAGGTTTACTTGCGTGTATTTATAGGGGTGAGTGTGCATGCGTGTGTGAGTGTCTGCGTCTGTACTGGTCTTTCGCAAAAAAAAATTATGGTCGATGCAACGTTTGCAACTTGCTGGACCAAACTAAAATAAGGATACAACTTCATATACAGTGGATGCAACGGTTGCAACTTGTTGTACCAAAGTGAAAGTAATGCAACTTCAAGTATTGTGGTGCCACATTTGCAACTTGTTGGACCAAAGTGAAACAATGATGCAACTTTATGTATGGTGAATGTACTTTAATCTATTTTATGAAATATGAGCAAAACAAATAGCCTCCAAACATTTATATTTCAAATAAGCTTTAAATTGTCATGATTGTATAATATATTATTAAAATATGCAATAAGTTTATTGTTCTTGTTAGGTTAACATGGTAGATGGGCAGACTATCTTAGGAATAAGACCCAAAAATTATTAAATCAACTCTAAATATTCAACAAGTTCAAATGATGAATGAGAGGGAAAAAATGAAGAGAGCTCCTCAAATGATTAAGAGACTGATGACCATAGGAGGAGCTTAGTTGCATTGATCATTGGTTCATCTTAACAGTGCTATTCATGTAATTGATGATTCTCGCAATGACACGCATACAGACCTTAGACCTAAGATTGACATAGACTCCTAGATGTGGTAGAGTACAGTTTGAGGTTGCTCAATGCTACCATGTAACTGGATAGCTTTCAGATGTGATATAATGCAAGTCGCAGGGTGCGTTGATTCACAATGAAATATGTCCCTCCCGCATTTGGGAGTCATGCCTGTAAACCCAAGCGATGTCTAAGAACTCCAAGTGCATGGCCATGCCATGACCAAAGGTTAGTTGGTGAAATAAGTTCTGCACAAAGCAATAAATAGCCGAGTTGTCAAGGAGAGCACAACAGTCACCTTGAACATGTCAAGGTGTCGTGTGGTGGAAGGACACAATATTGGTGAGGGTCATATAGGTTATGTAGGATATGATCTTACTGAACTTTCTAGAGCTAGTATGCCTTTCTCACCAATGCTAACTATTGAGTGGAAATGGTTTATGAGTCAAGGTTGTTGGTAGCATGAACCTATATGGTTACCTACTTAAGGGGTTATATATATACATTGAGTGTTGGTTGCATAATTGACTCTAGCGCATGTGAGAGATTGACAGATGTATGCCTTAAAGACAACCAGATTGGATCCGCTAATGTGCTTCAATGGATTTGATCTATTAGGGTATTAGAGTCATAATGGGCCACAAATATGTTAAATGCCGATTAGCAACATCATCTATAAAAGAGATCCATTTCATTGGGAGAAACCTAGCAGAGTTACAGCAGCCTCCCTAGAGAAACGTATGTGAATAGTAAATGTCACTACACTAACATGAACGAATAGCAACGCCCTACAATAACCTTTGGCCGCCCACACTCTGGATGACTGGATCGCGACAACAAGTGAGGTGAAAACACACTTGCGAGCTGTGTTGGTGCACTGTATGCTGTCGACTATTGCAGAGGTGCAGCTCTTTTGCACAGATTGCCAGATATACGACTACTTCCCCGACACCGACTACACTGACTGCACACATTTCACCCAATCTTCCTCTGCGTTGTGCGACGGGAATGTATATATATGATCCATGATACTTGACTTGTAAGTGATCTTGTGCAAATATGGGTTAAATTTTGTTTTCTGCTAGCGTAGTGTTCCATGTTTCCTAACACCAAATAAGAGGGATAATACCACATCTCGTAGAGGACGGTCTCTCGATTCTCCAATACGCGGATGATACTATTATTTTCATCGATCACGACCTGGAGCAAGCAAAAAATCTTAAGCTTGTGCTCTGCGCATTCGAGCAGTTATCCGGCCTCAAGATCAATTTCCACAAGAGCGAAATACATTGTTATGGTGCTGCAAAAGAGATGGAGGATATTTATACTAATCTCTTTGGATGTAATGCTGGTGAATATCCCTTCAGATACCTGGGGATTCCGATGCACCATAGACAGCTCCTTAATTCTGAATGGAGTAAAGTTGAAGAGCGCTTTGAAAAAAAGCTCTCTTGCTGGAAAGCTAAGTACTTGTCTTATGGCGGACGCCTAGTCCTTCTAAACTCAGTACTTAGTAGCCTACCGATGTTTATGATGTCCTTTTTTGAAATCCCCAAAGGGGTTCTCAAAAACCTCGACAAATTTAGATCGAGATTTTTTGGCAAGGATCGTCGGATAAACATAAGTACCGACTGGCCAAATGGGACATCTTATGCCGCCCTAAGGACCAGGGAGGGCTTGGAATCTTGAATCTGCAGCTGCAGAATAAATGCCTATTGGCAAAATGGTTAGTGAACTTAATTAACACCGATGGATTGTGGCAAAAGTTACTAACTAATAAATATCTTGGTTCTAAGTCGCTTACTCAGGTTAAAGCCAAACCCTATGACTCTCATTTTTGGAGAGGCCTCATGAAGATCAAAGAGGAGGTGCTGGATCTAGGCACCTTTGAGGTAAAAGATGGGGGGAAGACTAGATTCTGGGAAGATACTTGGGCAGGAAACAGACCATTCAAAACTGAGTATCCATCACTATACAATATAGTGCGGGATCCTCATGCGACAGTAGCCAAAGTTATGGCTACTTCGCCTCTCCAGGTATCTTTTAGGAGGGCTTTAGTAGATAACAAACTAATTGAATGGCAAAACCTTGTAGCACAAATCGCCCAGATTGAATTGGTGGACGGGACCGATACTCTTAAATGGAACTTGACCGCATCCAGGTCTTATACTGTACGCTCCCTGTATCGATATCTCATAGATACACAACCACCTTTTCATCATAAGACGATTTGGAAGTTAAAGATTCCTCTAAAAATTAAGATTTTCCTCTGGTATTTGCAAAAGGGGGTGATCCTAACCAAAGACAATCTTGCTAAAAAAAACTGGACAGGCAGTCAAAAATGTTGTGGCTGTAATATAAATGAGACTATAAACCATCTGTTTATTGACTGTCCTTATGCGAGAATGATATGGAGGATAATTTTTTATGCTACAGGATTGACCCCACCTAGATCGATTCGGCATATGTATGGGACTTGGCTCTCCAATCAATATAAAAATAATAGGAGCCTGATTTGGGTGGGGTTGCTGCTATTTGCTGGGCAATCTGGCGATACCGAAATGATATCATTTTTCACAAAATCAAATATAATTCGATTTTGCAGGTTATCTTCAGGGGAACGTACTGGTTACGTTTCTGGGCGCAGCTGCAGGGTGATGAGCAAGCGAAGCAGACACTCTCCTTGATGAGCAGAAACATAGAGATTGCGGCGATGGAGCTCGTCAAAAGAGGGTGGAACCATATTTACCGTTTGCTTTAGTATATATTTCTGAGAACGGCTTGCTCTTTTATCTTGACTTTGATGCAAACTTTGTCATAAGGGGCTGTGTACATCGACAGACGTAGAGACCAGATGCTTATTCATCCTTTATCTAAAAAAAATGTTTCCTAACACATATCAGAAGCAGGAAGTCGTGGCAGAGCTTCTGAATGGATGGATGTCTCAATGGCAAGATGTCTCGGACTTGAATCCACGCCCAAGGCGATAAATATGAATGGCAAGCATCGGCTGTCGGATATCAATATCCGAGGTAACCTAACCAACGAGGTTAGATAAACACGGCGACCCCCCCACCCCGAACCCTAAATATATCGTAATACGGGAACGCGAGACAAGCGCAGCTGAAGACCCTGGCACGTGGGCCAGCCTAGCCAGTGTCAGGGCGCAAGGATCCACCTCACCCGACCTCCGACCCTCGGGGTCGGGAGAGGGTGGCCCCTTTGGGAGCTTCTCCGCCTCGCCTGACCCTGGACGGAGGGGTCGAGAGTGTGGCCCGCCGTGGGGCAGGTTCTCCGCCTCGCCCGACCCCAGACGGAGGGGTCGAGAGCAGGACCCACCGCGGGCAGGCCCTCCGCCTCGCCCGACCTTTCCGCAGGGGTCAAAGATTCGCCCAGGCCTCGGGGCCCGGGGCCTCGGCCTCGGCATACTAGCATTGCGAATGGCGCAGATGGACGTGATGGACGTTAATTACCCGGAACAAGGTGGGGCAGGCGCCGCGCCCCTAACACCGCGGCCTCCCCGTCATAGCCAGCGGCCCAGTGCTAGCCTGCAGCGTAGGAGGCGTCAGGCGGTTCTGCGAAGCGCGCTGCAGGGTGCCCTTCCTGGGCATCATCTACAATACCCACGAGGGGGGCCCCAGACCAGAGCGAGGGGCGGAGAACCGGGATGCCTTCCTTCCTAAGCCTCTTCTTTCTCCTCTCTATCTCTCATGTAACGGCCTGACTTTTCCCTTGAACTATAAAAGGGAAGAGGGGTCCTTCTTAGCAGGGGTTGGACCACACACACTCCAGCACACCGCACACAGAGACTTAGGAGCTTTTTTCTCTCTTGACCGATTGTAACCCCTACTACAGACAACAAAAATAACACGAGAGCCACGAACTGGACGTAGGGCATTCTTGCCTGAACCAGTATAACCCTTGTATCCTCTTGCGAACCATCCAAGCCTTAACGCACAATCCACTAAATTTACTAGTTGGTGATTTCATACACCGACACCGGTGAAGCAAAAATATATTGTCCAAATTTGGAGAGTAGCCTGTGCATCAAATTTGGGCAACTCAATATAGATGGAGATGTGGATTTTAGCATTCTCAAATGGAATGCATTGGACGATCATTGATTCGTTAATTAATTAGGCGTGTTCTCAGGTGGGGATCGTTGTAGAGGGATGGGAGGACGGACCGACGGAGGCACGAGGGTGGGGCAGGTGACAGCTGCGGACGGGGAAGTTGAGTTGCGGGCGGGAGTTGCGCAGATGAGGAAGACATATTTAATAGAGTAAAGCACATCCATCCTATATGAAATTAGGTTGTTGTTTCATTTTTATCCAACAAGTATCAACCACCATACATGAAGTTGCATCATTATTTCACTTTGGTCCAATAAATTGTAAATTATGCACCCACCATACATACATTAAGTTGTATCATTGTTTCACTTTGGTTCAACAAGTTGTAAGCGTTGCACCCACAATATATGAAGTTGTTTGTTTGTGCATGTACAGTCCAATATATATCACACTATGTATTCTATAGATGTGGCATACTAGCAATGGTATGAAAGTGTCTTAAATGCTTGCTAGGGTATCCAGAACATATAGGAAAAATTATTGAACACGCATATGAAACTACACGCATATGAAACTATTGAATTAACTTGTAGGTTCTATAAAACACTAAGAAAAAGTAGACCACACCCTCAAAAATAAAATTTGGGTCGGGCGGACGCTAATTTTCCATTAGCCCAATTTAGTTGTAACAATAGTTATTGAGCTGGCTACATGGTATACTTTGTTGGCACTAGTTTGCCAATTGGCATTCGTAGAATATACAATGTTGAAGTACAGTGGATTATATATGCACATAATGGATAACTTAGTGTATGCTGGGTGCAATATTTGCAACTTGTTGAACAAAAGTGAAATAATGATGCAACTTCATGTATGGTGGGTGCAACGTTTGTAACTTGTTGGATCAAAGTAAAATAATAATGCAACTTCATCATATTTATGGTGGTGCAACGGTTAACACTTGTTGGATTAAAGTGAAACGACAACGCAACTTCATATACGGTAGATGTACTTTACTCATTTAATTATGTCTCCAAATTTCAAATTGTACATCAGGAAAGAACATCTGAACGTATGTCAGATCATGGGTCAGATCCCTATACGCAAGCATGCATTAATCAAAAATAGAGAGTAAATGTTACTACTATAATGTTGTGAGAGAAAACTATAATATTATACAGCTAACCTGTGTGAACGCGTTGGTTGGCTTGTTTATTAAGGAAGTGACACTGTATCAACATTAGTTAATAGATAGCATCATCTTACCTTGTCAATATACCCCCGGCCGGAGTGTTCATCGTGTGGACATTGGTCCCCTGTTACAATCTCCAAAATCAGAACACCCAAGCTGTATATATCTGATGCTGGTGTTATTCTAGATGACTTAGTATCGCGTACTGTTTCTGGTGCCATATATCCGCTGCATGACAGTATTTGAATATATCATTACCGAACTAATAAAAAAATTAGGCTTCCACAAAAAAATTATGCCAAGTAGCTTTGTGTATATATAAATTACGAGCATGTAGAGATAATTTCAGAAATACCTGTTATTGAAGATTTATAGTTTTTTTATAGAAACTAGAAGCAAGTGTATCTGTATATTTTGGGCTTGCATCAATTTTTTTGAGTTCATTAATATTTGATTTTACTGAATGCATAGTGTATCTTCATTTGGCCACTGGAATGTGCAGCGGATTACCTTGACCCGTAAGCCATCGTAATATGAGCTTGTGTTTTAGGGACAATCCTTGATAGACCAAAATCCCCAAGCTTTGGGACCATGTTTCCGTCTAGCAAAACGTTGCCGGGTTTTAGATCCCTATGGACGATGGGGGCATTCTGACATACGTGGTGAAGGTAGTGTAAGCCCTTGCAAATGCCTTGAATCACTGAGTAGCGAGTTTCCCAATTGAGTTCAGAAGCTTTCTCTGCAGTCAGATAGAAATGAAAGAGAAAATAATGTAATTGATTATCGGGAAGAATGACTTAAATTCTTTGCTTCATCTTACCTTTCCACATCTTGTCCTCCAGACTTCCGTTTGACAGTAACTCGTAGCAGAGCAAACTTACTGTCACGTCCTCTACTATGTATTTGCCTTGTTTCTCAACTGTTTCTTGTATTGTCCCATGGCAGAAGCCTATAAGTCGTACTATGTTTTCGTGCTCAAGATTCTTAAGATGCTCCTCGCTCTCAATCTGTTTCCTTGGATTTTCTGAATAATGGTGGAGTTTCTTCACAGCTACAGCATCCCCATTTGCAAGCACACCCTGCTCAACTTCCCTTACTTATATATACTGAAATAAATTTTGGGATCTAAACTTCTTCAACACTGAAAAGGCAATTAATGCTTGACCATACCTCATAAACAGTACCGAATGTACCTCTACCAAGTACTTTAGTTGTGAAGTTATTTGTGATTGTTTTCATCATGTCGTATGACATTCTCCATTCTTGTTTATCCTTAAAACCCTGTATATTTCAGCCACATGAAAACACTTTAGGTATTAGCCAGTGGATGAAACCGCAATTGAGATGAGTAGCCTATGTTTCAGTTTCTAGGCTTCGGTCTTTCTCAGTTGATAATAGCCACAAGATCCACTTTAAGATCTGTGTTTCTTTTCTCTGGTATAGTTGTTTTGTATGATTTTTAGTTTCCACTCTGAAGATACGTACTGCTAAATTTGGGAACAGAAAGTTATGCTCTACTTCAAAAAAATATTATGTGCGGTGGTGTTCGTTTTCCATTTAGATTATATAATCAGGCTTATGAGTCAATGGTACTATGGTAAAAGGCCATCATTGAGCACCCAAATAATCTCAAATAAGCTGCACATGGATAGCTTATTTCAGCTTATTTGATGGTCCATGGTGACTTTTTAGTTCTTACCATAATATCTTTGGTACATAAGCTAGATTATTATATAATCTAGGTAAAAACAAACAGATGAAGTAGGTTGTAACTTTGGAAGCTTCCCAGGTGGCTGTTTCATAACAAGAAAAGAGCTAGAGGGCAATAGAGGCCTCTTTAATTCGCAAGTCGAGAGACAATTGATTAATTATTTCAAAAAAACAATTGATTAATTATAGAAAACAGAAACGAATATTTTAATTCGTGAAGTGGAGTTCCCACAGGGTAACTGTTTTTGTTTCCAAGAGGAGCATCCTCACCTTGTGAGTTTCTGTCGCGTTCAGTGTAAGGGTGATATTCACTGTATCAGGCCTCTTGTTTCTATCGGTCTCCACGCAGTCCAGTGCAATCTCAGTGCATCTCTTCACTTGTTCACAGTATGCAACCAAGGTGGAGCCCGTTAATGTTAAACTCAACCTTCTTTTCCAGCTTTCAAGCACCTGAAGTATCAGATTGTTAAGAATCAGCATGGCCATACGTAACTCTGAAATAGCACTGCTTACCAGATCAATGAATTCATCGCGAGGCATGTAGAGAGTGTGATGGTATGCTTCATGTCCGGCAATTATCATTAGCATTACAACCCCGAGGCTGTATATGTCAGATTTCTTTGAGACTAGCCTTTCTTCGATGTATTCTGGCGCCATATATCCTCTGCATACCACAGAATGGATTTGTAGATAGCATATTTTTGTTACCTAAAACAAGTGGATACTCCCAACATGACACATTTAACTTACCTTGTTCCTGTTACAGGACTTTCAAGTATCAGGTCTTCTTCAGCATGGAAGAACCCGGACAGAGAAAGTTTGGGTACCATACTATCATCGAGTAATATACTACTAGGCTTTATGTCCAGATGGAGAATATTGACATGATGAAGATATTTTACGCCCTCGCATGCCCCCTTGATAATGCTGTAACGTGTAGGCCAGTCAAGCCCGTGACTTGCATCTGCACAAGTTAACAGCAGACTGTGTATTGATCTAATTCAAACACGGATAGCAGAAGTAGAGTGAAAGTGGAGAAGCATCATACCTGTAAGATACCAGTCAAGGCTCCCTTTGGGAAGATACTCCAGGCAGAGTACTCTATGCCTCTCCTCAGCCATAACATATTTTCCATTGTACTCCACTATTTTACCTTCTGTAGTAGCACAGTAGCCATGTAGCCTAACAATATTCTTGTGCTTAAGCCTCATAAAGGTCCGGACCTCATTCTCAAATGCTGTATCTTCAAAGTCCCAGCTATGATGAAATTTCATCACAGCAAATACTTGTCCATCTTCTTGTATTCCCTGTTCAAGATTTATTTATCATCAGTACTAACTACTCACCGAACAAGATTTTTGGCTAGGTATCATTTGTGTGTGTGCGCGCGCCTAATTCGCCTTGTACCTCACACCCAGTACTGGTCATACCTATTCACAGTTGTAACTTGTAAGCCATGGATACATATATGATCTCACCTTATAAACCCAAATCCGCCTGCACCAAGCCTCCGTTCTTCTGCGAAATCATTTGTGATTGTTT
>CM014278.1:5434526-5445204 GCA_004135705.1 Alloteropsis semialata
TTTAGTTGACTGACAAGGACAGTCTTAACAATATTTCATAATGTCTCATAAGCATTAAATTGTATGACAGATCAGCAATTATACAGTCCCAATAGGAACATAGCGATGCTGGGCGTGTGAAACGACTGTACGAGCTGCTTTGCCGTCAGCTTGTTAGGTGAGAACATCCAAGGAGAAATCAAAATGGGCTCCCACTCCCACTGTTATATATATACTAGAACATTTGGCGCGCGCTTGCGCGCCCTATCATCACCTCACAATAGATTCCAGCAGAGATCAAAACATGAGCACATGGCTAGTAGCATTTTGATATTCATAATATTAAGTGTGGCGAAAGGGAAACATGCTCATATATTTATGCAGAAAAAGGACAACAACAGGTAATTCAAGCTTGCTAAACCATTTTTCACTCACATGTCCATCAGACATCCTATCATCGACTCATAACATTTCTGGATCTGAATATCAGTTCTCGCGCTGCCGCCTGTTGCACATTCTGCTGCTATTGGATCTGAAAACCACCAGTACTATAAGCATGTTAGGCCTTGCTTAGTTGGAGCAAGTTTTTGTAATTCAACCAAAAGGAATGCATTGAAAAACGCGTCCCCTCTCTGCAGCACGCTTCCCATACACTTTTTCTACAGGAAATTCAACCAACTTTCGCGAACTAAACAAGGCCTTAGTTAAAAAGTATACATGTTTCTGCTTTCCAGCCTTCTAGGGAATCTAGGAATGAGAGCTCCGTCATTTACCAGTCTGGACTCTGGAGTGCAATATACACAAATAGAAACCCAAGAAAGCTATCATCTATTCCAATTGACACAACATTTGTCAATGCTTTTTCAGTTGCCCCAACCTGCAGTTCAAGCAGTTCCAGCAATCAATATTAAAGTTTCTGCCACATTTAATAAACGACTATGAGCAAGCAATAACTGAGAAAACAATATCATCCAGGCTTATAAGAAATAAAAAATAGCCAATGTTCCATTGCTGGAACATTAAACTGCATACCAAATAAACGACTGAGGAAAAACTGAATAACAGTTTCAGGTCATCATCCATACCTTTTCACCATTAAAAATCTCCTCAACCTTTTCCTTCAGCTTCACAGCCTGGAACAAACCAAATAGATCCCAAACTACCAGAGAAAAGTGCAAACCCTGCAAAAACTGGCACATGCATCATGTCTGCCAATTTGATTAGCTTCTCAGTGGTTCCACCAGTCACCCCCTGCCTCAAGTAATACAGAAAAATCCTTTTGACTCACTGCAACCAAACATTATTCAGTGGGGGCTGGCCATCACGTCCCGTAGATGCATCTTCTGAATCGCGCTGATGTGTTGGTAAAAAGAAAGAAAAGAATGACGTAATCAGGCAAGTCAACATCTTCATGTCTGAAGCAAAGGAATCAGAAGATACAGATCCCAAACTACCACACCTGCCTATTATCCCATCTCCCCATCCTATTTTTGCTTAGTATCTCAGCGAATGCAAAACATGAACCAAACTGAAAACCTAAACAAAGCTCCATATGGGAACAAAATGGAAACCAAATCCTGAGTGTGACAAAACTCCTTGTCAGATTGCTAAAAGATTAATTTAATTGAGTATAGGTAAACCAAACGGAAACTTGGAATTTTGGAAACTGAGAGGGACACATGGAAGCAAACGTATTTAGAATCACTTCAGAGTTGGCATTTGATCGGTTCGAAAGGTAGGCAAGGTGTAGAATTTGTAGGGAACTGAAGCAAATCGTATTTTAAATAACGATTACATGGGAACAAAGTTTTGCAAGAAAAGAAACAATAACCTTTTAATTATAGGCAAGGTTAACACCGGTCAGTGAGAATGTACTCAAAATGGAACATGAACATCCTCTACTGCACTCTTATCAAGTTTATAGCTCGCTAAAAAAATTAATTAGTGTGGATAAAAAGATACATAACTGACACGGACATTTCGATACTCCTTGCTGACGGCTTAGCTTATGTGTTCCCTCTGTAGCTGAAACTACCATCATGCTGCAAGTATGTCTTTCATTTCACATTAATAAACGCCACTCTATCATTCTAATATATCTTTGACACTATTTTTTCGTTAGAACACACATGTTTGTTAGAGTCTGCAGATTGGCCTCTACAAATTTTAGACGGCTGAGCTCCTGATTCAGATGAGCATAAGCACACCACACAGCAGCAGCACAGTCCATAAAAAAATCAATCAGTACCTTCTCTCTGTCTCAGTTCGACAGTGTAAGCACTAATTAAAACCAATGCTAGGAGCAAAGGACTAAACACCATGCAATCTAGATGTAAAGGGATTAACAGTGATGAATTGAGTTACCTTGTCCATGCATTTCTCGAAGATGCGGGCAGCGGCAGTTCATGGACTGGTGGACATCGTCAACATTGATAGCAGAATGGGTCTGGCCGAACACATCGACCCCGCCCCTTGGTCCAGGAGTTCTCGAAGCATTTGCGCGTAGCTGCCGCCGTACCTTTCTTTGCCGGTGAGGCCGCGCCGGCGCCGCAACTGAGAGAGGGGATAGAAGGGCCATGAGTGGACGAGAACGTCCCCACCTCGTGATGGAAGCTGTAGACAAGGTGCTGCGCCGTCCGCCCGTCCGCTGCCACGATTCCCCTGGCACCGCCGGCGTGCGCTTCGCTCCACACCAACAAACGGATCTGGCGTTATCGTCCACGCGGACCCCGCACATAGGGCGAGCGGATCCGGCGGCGCACGCACGAATCCGCTCTGCCGACGAGCAGCCAGGTGCTGCGGCTGGTGGGGCAGCGCGGCCGTGCTTAACCTCGAGCTCGTGCCGGCTGCTTGCGCCACCGCAGGAGCTTGCCCTTGCGTCATCACTACATAGGTAGTCGAGGCCATGCCGGAGCTCAAGTTTGTATTGTCGTGCTGGAACTCACACCTGCGCCGTCACCGGTGGCCACGAGCGCCGGCATTTTGCAACCGTGCCCCGCGTGCCATCGAGCCGCAAGCCGCCGGAGCGCGCCCAGCGAGCAGCGGTGGCGTTGGCGGCGGAGGGAGTAATACGCTCGTGGAGGCGCACGCGGCTAGGGGCGGCGGCGGAGGGAGGAAGACGCCCGTGGAGGCGTGCGTGGCGAGGGGCGGTGGTGGCGGCGGCGGCGGCATGGGAGGAGAAGAGAGGAAAATCTAGGGCTGGGCGTCGGGCCTTCGTTGGACTAGCACCGGAGAAATTGGGCTGCGTATTGATTTTCAGAAACTACAGAGGATCTTTTTACAAAATGTCTTAACACGGACAGCGCGGTAGGAGCCGGCAAGTTTTAAGAACCCCCGATATAAAGAAAAAGTGGACTCCCGTGAAGACTACGCGCATCATCCATTAACCAGTCCTGCTTAACAGCTCAAGATATAAGATGATAAATTCCCGTAGGAATGCTATTGGAATACATAATTCTCTGGGATTTTTTTTTGTGAGAAAAGAGTTTTATATTGGTTACTCGGTATATGGTCACAAACATTTTCAGAAAACTTGTAAAATATAAATTGGGAGTTGGGAGCTTGTGCCCACCATACAGCCACAGAATGATGCACTGGGGAAAAAGCGTTGTTTCGTTATTTTTGTTTTATACTTTTCTTTTTCCTAAGGAAAAAATTGATTGAGTTCTCCTAAGAAACGTTGAATGAGGTGCCTTCAAGTCGAAGCCCAAGGGAAATGAAGCCCATTTGGAGAAGACAATGAAAGCTCGGTAAAACCCGCGGAGAAGACAACGAAAGCCTGGTATAACATTGTAATGGGCCTTGGCCACCACGCATGTCCATCACCTCGTTAATCTAACGTCCCATGATAATAACAAGAAATATGTGTCGCAAAAAAAAAAACAAGAAACAAAGCCGATGAAAAGATGGCTGCAGTTCACCGTCCTCCGTCCATCCATGTTTGTACTCCAGTCCAAGGAAATCCAAATGTCCACGCCACAGAACCGACCGACACTTTGTCGCCTGACTAAAATATATCAGGAATCCGTTGATGTTCCAGCGAACATGTTGTTTTGTTTGCTTCCTTCTTGTTTAGGGGGTCCAGGGAGGTTACCGGGATGCCGTGCTCGCTTCACGGGCCTTTTTCAGTTTTGCAGAACGTTAAAAAAAAAGGGTAAAGCTAATCGACCTACGCTCCTTAGGCTACCCGCACTGGTAAACGCAAACCGACCTGCAGTACCAAAAAAAGCCCGCAGCGGGGTACGCCAAAGGATACTGGACGCTGCCGGACCACCGCGCGCGCGCTATTCCTGGCGCAGGCAGCGGCCTCCGCTACGGAGCCTGGCCTGGCCACGTGGGAGAGAGTGATGGCGGGTCTCACGTTTTCAACTAACTAAAAAATGTTATAACTCACAAACCAAAAAGCCAAATTAAATTCCGATTGCACCATTAAATTCGTTGCAATAAATCCTTCAAAACAAGATCTCAGATGGATATATTTTGATAAAATTCATAAAGAAAAAAAAAGGTGAGGAGAGAGATGATAAAATATAGCAGAGTTGGGATAGAGTATATGATTTGGAGTATGACGGGTGCGGGAGAAGTTGGTTTAGAGTACAGAATCTCGATGACCAGGACAGGATATTCCTTTTAGAGGATGCATTTAGAGGACGACCAGTGCGGACAGCCTTATCGGTCGAATCTTAAATCTCTGCTGTGCGTGTTCGATTGGCACACCTGATTCAGGCTCTGCTGTACGTTCGATTTGTGCCGTGATTTTTTGTGAACTTTTGGGAAACTAGCGGAAGCCATTTTGGCCGCGTGAAAATCATGTTTGCTTCAGTGTGTTCATAGGAACAAGCTTCTCACAGCATGCGCTTTCTGCCAGTGCAGTATAGGGCATGGCGAAGGTAGACTCTCTGTGAGCTCTGCCCTTGCAATTGTCCGAAAACAGAAGAATAAATAAAGCGTCACAAAAAAAAAATTTGAATTCAGGTGGAGATGCTCTCCTCCCTTGACTCTTATAAAAAAAAATCATCTAAGAAAAAGACATTCGAACTGCTACCATCATTCTATCACTAGCTCACTGTGGAGTTGATTCAGGGTCTGCTTTGTTGGTCCATGCCTGGAGAGACCGGATCAGCCCGCAAGAAGATTTTATTAGCTTTGGCAGATCCTTGTTAGCCTTACTATCCTTCTGTCTACAATGAACCAAATAAAGACGGTCAAATCCCATGGCAATATGGCATTACATAGTATTAATTATTGACCCTACTAGTCTCCATCGGCACTCTCAAGACTCACGCCGTTTAATTTGCAACTGCCAAAATCAAGACTTTTCAAGGCTTCAATCGTTAATCGAGTTTTCCTGCAAAAAAACCGATAGTTGACTTTATTATTAGCAATGTCCATGAACAAGCGAGTGTGTTGGGCTTCTTACATGAATAATACACGTTGCATAGGATGAAACGGCCGGTAAAGATAAGGATTATTTCAGTATTACTTAGGCTTAACTTTGTCTTAGGTTATTTTTTTATGTTGACCAAAAACATCTCTAAAAATATTTTGTTTCAAATAAAGATTTTTAAGTTGGATTCATTTGTTGAACCTGTCTATGCGTGCGCGAGCATCCCGTGGATTTTATTTCCCGTGCGTATGTATATATGTTAAGCTACAGGAAAGTGTGCGGCATGTGACGCTGAAAGTTGAGCAGTTGGGTCTTTCTCCTTCCTACTGCTAACCATCGAGCAGCACTGTCATTGTACTGCCCCGGCCCGTACTTGAAGCACACCAAAATTAGATGCAGTTTTAGGCCTGGGGTTAGTATCAGCTAGCAAATCAACGGGATCGATATGTCGTGGTTGGTTCATGGCACGGCCTCATGCATCAGGTCCAGGCTCTTGGAGGATCCCTTATATTGGCGAGGCATGCTGAGGTGGACCGGCGATGGACTGCAGTTGGCCGCGATGAAGATGGTGAACAGAGCAATTGCGTGTGTAAAAATCCTTTTGTTTCCTGCATTTTGGCGGGGACGTACTGTGATCGTTTTCACAAAAGAGAAGAATATCATAATTTCTTTTATTTGCCCCCATTTTTTAACCTATATGTGCCCCTTGTTGCGCCCATCACTGAGACATGGGGCGCCGGTGGGGCCCACGTGCCAGCGTCACCGGCTGGACGCAGTCTGATGGTCGTCAACTCCACCATGGCTGAGAAGGGCGCCGATCGAGCCGCCGACCGCTTGTCAGTTGACATTTCGCGGGGGTGCGCAGAGGAGCTGAGAGCTTTGTCTTGGGCTTACGGAGGGATGAGATCAGAGAAAGGGAGACCCATAAGCACATGCGTATTGTGGCCTTGTTTAGTTTCTGCAAGGTTCTGCAATTTAACCAAAAGTAATACATGAAAAAGCGTGTCCCTCTCTCTGTGACACGTTTCTGAATGCATTTTTTCTACACAATTCAACCAACTTCAACCAAGGCCTTGTTTAGTTCGGTCCAATTCGATCGAAATTCCTGTAAAAAAGTGCATTGTGAAGCGTAAAAACAGAGAGAGGACACGTTGTTCAATACGTTACTTTTTGGTCGAATCGGTCGAATTCGACCGAACTAAACAAGGCCCTAAACAAGGCCCAACTAAACAAGGCATGTGTCTGTCAGCCACACGGACATCCTGGCCCCGCTAGGCCTGCTCCAACACAGGCCCGCACAGCTGTGAGGAATGGAAATGCTCATGCTTTCTTCTCCCGATTTCGTACCGTACCTGCTTAGTGACTGCATCAGGTGGGGCGGAGAGCGGCAGGCGGATGCGGATCAGATCAAAGAGGAACCCCCTGTCAATAAGGGCCTTGCGTGTTGCAGAGAGGGGGGTACGCTTTCCAATGCGTTACTTTTGGTTGAATTGCAGAAACTTGCAGGAACTAAACAAGGCCTAATTTGTTTTTCTAGGCGAGCAGCACCAGCTGCCTCCCACTCTAAATCTCTAATTGGCCTCGCTGATCTTGCATCTTCACTCAAGAGCTCCTTGACTATACGAATTTCTCAAGAACACGAATATTGGACAAACGTCAGGTTGTATGTATACAAACTATAAAGAGAATAACTTTTGAAAACATTTTTCACCCAAAGTTAAACACCCTTACCCCTCCAAGAGGTCCCACCTGACAGACCAAAAGCTTGACAGGGGAGGGGGGGAGATTGAAAAGTTGGAGGAAGGAAAATAGTTTCAGTGTTTTTTGATTGTTTTTGTTACCGCGGCTCCGGTCTTACCCGCCCGCGTGTACCCATCCAATCCCGCCCGTCAATCTCGTGTCTTTCCTCCCACGCTTTCCTTCCCTGTCGCAACCATCCCATCCTTCCTTATTGGACACGTACAATTCTTCTAATTTTATCCAATTTTGGACGAATCCACACATGCACGTGTATATGGGACCAAACAGCAATGGCGTGTTGTATTTTTGCATATCTATTATATCCTTCTTATTTATATTACATACAATTTTGCCTACCTAAAGAAAGGAAATGTCCATGCGCTCATCTATACGAAACAAATTGCGTGTTGTATTTTTGGATACATATATCGGTCTGATTGAGTCTGGGGCTCATATGGCAACTAAATAAACATTTCCATTTCCTCAAACGATGAACCGTATATGGAAACTAAAGAAACATTTCCATCGCCGCTCCGGAGCCTGATCCGCCGGGCACTAATTACGTATTTTTTGGAAAGATTAGAGTGTGATAAATCAAATGCATTCCTTTATATGGCACTAATTATAATCTCGCCTCCCATATATGCACGTACGATGTCCGCGATTCCTGCTACAATTTGAAATATTTGACAAGGATTCCTTCATAGCACACAAATTAGAGTCTTCCCATATATATGTCCACATCGCTGTCTGGGTAATATTTCCAATTATAAATTCTGGTGGGGAACAATGGATGCCGGATCTGATGTTGTAACGGGCGACCAGGCATATCGTGTTGAAGATGACGGCCTAGCATCTCCAATCGAGATGGGTTCACCTATTCGGGATGGAGACACTGAAGATAATTGTGATCCATCTCAAGTGAACATCGACTTGATTAATTCCCTTGCGTCATGTGTACAAGACACGGAGAGGCTCCCTTGTACCGAAGTTGTCCAATCGGATATTGGGTTGGATGTTGCTTCCACAAAACCTCATCGTCATAAGAAGCCGAAGAAGTCGCATGTGGTTTGTCTGGAAGCAGAAGGTAACTTTCCTTTCTTACCATTGGTTTTCGTGTCAAATATTTCATTTTTAAAGCTGAATTTTCTATCTCGATGCAGACTATGTTTGTGATGAAACGGATCTACAGGTTATCGAGTCAATTGTAGGGTTGCACGACGAACAAAAAATTGTCAGGGTAGATGAATCATTTGTCTTTAAAAAGAGCTTCTTATGCCTTCTCAATCCTAATGCCTATATATGCAGTGATGTAAGTACAAAAGTGGATCCGTATCCTAAACTTTTCATTATACATTCGTTTGTTTGCATCTGTGATCTGATTTTAGGATTACATTTTTCACAGGTCATAAACCCTTACATCAACCTGATTAAGGCGGAAACTCATCTGATGCGTAGGAATGACCAAACCATACACATGGAGAATACTTTAATAGCAGAGCTTCTATTGCGATACGGTCGGTACTCGAGGAATTTTAAGCCGACCAAAGTATCAGACGTTATCGTTGAGAGGATTTCTACCTACATTAACCATGATTTGGTAACACACATGTCATTTTATATATATATTTTAAATTTAATATATTTTACATTTATTATATTTTGAATGGTTCATATCGCTACTTTTTCCGAAAGTTAAAGTCGTCATCTTGTCCAGGTGTTTGTGCCCATAAACATTCACAAAGTTCATTGGTATCTCATGGTCATAAACGGCACTAAGTGGGAAATACAAATTCTTGACTCATTATCAAATTTATTTGGTCGATCAGAAGTGCAGTGGACTGTTAGGAGCTACACCTTCACCTTTTTCATTTGTTGTACCATTATTCAGTAATTTCTCTATTTTAGGGATCTGATTTCTACTTTACGTTTTCTTTCTTACATGCACAACAGCTGGAAGGCCTCAGATTACAAATTGATCATGTTTCTAAAGATTTAGACACTAAAAAAATGAAGTGGCCTGATCTTGAAGTTCATTTATGGCCTGTCAGAGAAATTTTTAAAGATCCAATACAGACTGACGGGTAATTATAGCTGCACCTCTTTTTAAATACGTTCACCACAGCTTAATCAGATTTTTTATTAAAAAAATATATTACCATCCATGTAGCTGTTCATGTGGATTGTTTTTGGTAAACTTTATGGAGTATTGGACTGGAGATGATCTGACTGACAACATATCACAGGTTTTTTTTTCCAAGCACATCGTGGAGTGTAATTATTTTTAGAATTTCCCATTCTACTGTATTGATTGTGAACATCTGTTAATTCGCCGCTATCTTGCTTGACTGTCCATTAAACACTGCTAAGGGAGGTCAACCATTCGTAGAGTCAAATGTTGCAGAAGTTTGCGACCCCGATGACTGTTTGATGTTATCCCAATCAGAACAAGTAATTTATAATATTTTGTCTCAGCCAAGTTCTTACTCTGTCAAAGATAAGGCTATTGGTGTATGCAAAAGTATCCTCGCAATTGATGATGAAGAATCACTGAGATCAGTTCATTATATAGACATGCATTTATTATCGACATGATATTATCTGTGTATCACACTAGCTTTCAAAAAATGGCGCAGGGAAGAATGGATAAGGTGCTCTAAACCCTATCCTATATCTATCACCCTCAAACAAATAAAAGAAATACTAGACCCGAGTAAACCTATGCACAGAGATTGTTTCAATATGGGTGTGCGTATGCTAGCAACTTGTGATACAATCTTTGAGAGGGAGCCGATGCCACACTTCATGGATCTTCGCTTCTGCGTGAGTTTTTTAGATCCTTATTGTATAGATGTATAGATATAGATAGAAATATTCTGTATGCACTTCCAGTATTATTAGTTATTTCTTTAAATTAATCTAATTTTGTCCATGCTGTAGGAACAATGCTATTTCCAGCGCTATTACAAATATCGGAAAAGGCCTGATTGTAAAAAGATAGCTGAGTTATTTGATGCTTGGCCCTCGTCCTTCTCCTCCTCCTCGGTGACGACCGGGGAAGAGCGCACCGGCTCGTCAACGTCGGCCTCCGAACCCGCAGACGGCCTCTGAGCCGGCTGCGCGTCCGGCTTCTTCACCACCTTCGCCGACACCTTCTTTGTACGCCTCCGCTTGGGAGGCGGTGGCGCCGTACCTGCCACCGCGTCCCGGACGGAGGGCGCTTCGTCTGACAGTGTGGCCGAGTCGTCGGCCGCACTGTCGTCAACCTCCACCGCCCGCTTGGAAACGCCGCCTCCACGGCTGTTCCTCTTCGCCACTGCCGCCCGGCGCTTCCGCGGACGGTCCTCCACCACCTCCTCGTCAGAAGGACTCAGGGAGCCCTCCGTGTCACTCGGCGCCCATATACGGGGCGCAGTGGGTTGAACTGGCCCCTCTGGCCGAGTGCCTCCCTGAGCAGCCGGAGGCGTGTCCTCGAGGATTACCTTCCTCGGGAAGTCCTCCGGAAGTGGAGCAGCAGAGAAGAACTCGAAGGCCCGATCCTGCGCAAGAAAAGGCGCAAAATCAGAACGGCCA
>CM014278.1:5454997-5466575 GCA_004135705.1 Alloteropsis semialata
CTCCCCGGATCTCCTCCGGCCCGGGCTCTGGTGATTGGTGGCACGGGCTTCATCGGCCGGCACATCGTTGCTGCCAGCGCCCGCCAGGGCCACCCACCTTCATCCTTGTCCGCGACGGCATGCCCACCGACCCCGCCAAGGCCGCCGTCCTCCAGCGATTCTGGGACGCCGGGGTCACCCTCATCAAGGTCGGCAGCCCATCTTGCCTGCTCATTCTCCATTCCTTCCAAACCCATGGTCATGTTATCATCTATCATCATGGGTCAAAATGGCATCTTTGCTGTGCTTAATGATAAAGCTTAATTAAGAGACTGCACTATCAGGTACAGTTATATTAGTTTCTCCGTGGGGCCTCATCTCCGTGGTGATCAGAGCTGGAGGCCACAACAGGTTCTCTCCTCCACCTAATGTAGCTGTTGTTGTGTGATGTCTCATGTCTGTCGTTTGATTCAACTCAATGTATATTGAATATTCCCCTTTTTTGTTGAGAAACTGAGAAACAGAATCATGGATTTAGTACAAATAGGTTGTGTGTCTCGTTATTTCGATGTTGAGATTATTCTGTGAGTGTAAGGCATTTATCTGAATTTGGTATTAAAGCTTTGTGGAAGGCAAAAGCACCGCTGTAATTTAAATATTAGGTTGAGTATATAGATAGATTTTGCGAGTGTGATTAATGTTACCGATTACGTCTTAAAATGGATGTGATCCTTTGGATTTATTCTTACTTGCAGGTATAAATAATGGAGGCAGAAGGGTACCAAAGCCTGGAGGAACTTGAGGAATATAACAGCGTTGTAAATCAGACTTTTACAAGGGAGGAAGATTTCTATGAGTTTTACAATAAGTATGCATACAGTAAAGGGTTCAATGTCAGAAAGGACAATGGAAGGTACAAGACAGGCACCAAGGAGGTGATATGGAGAAGATTTGTGTGCTCATGTGAAGGGTACCGATTGTTGGAGTATTTTGAAAGGAGTGATCAAAAAAGGCAGCCACGTGCCCTGACCCGATGTGGATGTAAAGCTAGGCTCGATGTGGAGTTGAATGAAACGAGTGGCATATGGTATGTCAAGGGTTTTGTGGATGTCCATACGCATGCCCTTGCAAAATCAGAGCATGCTTTTGTTTTGCGGTCGCACCGAGGGCTTAATGATCCTCAGAAAGCAGAGGCAATTGAGCTGGGGCTAGGTGGGCTTCGTCCATTCCAGATCATGGATGTGATGGAGACAAACCACGGTGGTGCAGAGGAGAACGGATTTCTTTCACAAGACCTGTATAATTTTTTTTCGAGGCACAAGAAGGAAAATGTACAAGGAAGCGATGTTGAATGTGTGTTGAATCATATGCATCATATGGAAGAGAAAGATCCAGAGTTCTTTTATAAATTTAGTTTGGATGCACAAGGTAGGCTTAAAAACCTATTTTGGTCAGATGGTCAGTTGCAGATGGACTACGGAGTTTTTGGAGACGTTGTTGTGTTTGACAGCACGTACCGTGTGAACCGGTACAATCTTCCATTCGTCCCTTTTATTGGAGTTAACCATCATCGAAGCACAGTTGTCTTTGGTTGTGGTATCTTGTCAGATGAGACTTTTCCGTCTTATGTGTGGATGCTTGAGGCGTTACTGGAGGCGATGCATCACAAGCATCCAAAATCCTTAATCACAGATGGGGACGCTGCAATGGCGAGAGCTATTGAGATTGTTATGCTTGGTGCAGATCACAGACTGTGTAGTTGGCACATAGAGCAGACCATGTTGAAAAGATTCCGTGGGGCAAAGCTCACTGATTTTAGAAGGTTCATATACAAAGCGATGGAGGTCGATGAATTTGACAGACTTTAGAAAGAGTTCAGAGTTAATCATAATATCAAAGAAGATAACCTATGGGTAAATAGGATGTATGAACTTAGGAAGAAGTGGGCAAAGACTTTCACAAGAGGGAGACATTTCCTGGGCATGCAAAGCAATCAGAGGAGCGAGAGTCTGAACTTAAGGCTTCACAATCATTTAGACAGGAAGATGTCCCTGGGTGATTTAGTGGAGCACTATGAGTTCTGCCTATCACGCATTCGTAGGAATGAGATTGAGCTTGATGCAAAAGCGTTGGTTTCTATCCCATTCACCAAGATTTGTGCTGATGAGATTGAGAAATGTGCAGCGAAAATCTTCACACCAAATATTTTCCATAAAGTAAGCTTGCAGATTAGAAAATCATGTAAATGGTCGGTAACAGAGGTGACATTCCTAAATGCGGCATGGAGGTATGAGGTTGCATTGCAAGGCAATAGGCAGCACTGTTTTCTTGTGAATTGTACCTTTGGTTCATCTTTGGACGGTGCTGCATGCCAATCAAACCATTGCACTATTATAGTAATATTGCTTTACTCACTTGTTTTTTTAATAATAAGCACAAAATACTGGAATTTTTATTGTATAGTTGGGTCTGGTGCTTTGGTATAGGCGGCTGGTAACGAATCCTGGTAACCAATCCCACAAGGAAACCGCGTGGGCCTCAAGAATCCTTGCACGAAACCGCGTGGGCCTCAAAGTGAAAAAGAAACAACCTGCTCCCTTATCCCGTGATTCTAGTACCCTTCCTTCCATTCGTTTATCCATTCACACAGCCGCCAAAGCAAAACACATCTCCGCCAAAGCAAAACACATCTGCATGCCGCCATCACACAGCCACCAAGAGAAAAATGGCGGAAACATCAGAAACATCCACGGATCCTGTTGGATATAGCCGAAGCCAATAAACCCAAACAACAGCCAAGACAAAGAACAGAGACAAGCAACAGTAAATTACTTATCAACAGTGTTCTCGGGAATCAGCCCTTTACACGTTGGTGAGGGTCCCCTTTTATAGGGCGGTAAGAGTCACATTCTACATTCCCCTTATACCCCTGAAAATCAGGCATCATCCCCTAGACTATACAACCTACGGTTTCCAAGGGCATAAGGGTACATTTACATGTCTCAATATGAATGCGTGGACCAGCAACTCCGTCTTTGACTCGGTTTGGACTTGGTCCACGTTGCCTTCACCGTGCCTCCAGTGACCTCTGTCGCCTTCACCACCCGATGTGCCTTCAACCGGGCAGTGCCTTCTCTCGCTTAGGGAGGAGAAACTGCCGCGCCACCACTCGAGCACGTCGTCCTGTGTAACAAGATAAACCAAACAAATGCAAGTGATATCCGTCAGTTACCTTCGCACCTTCCTAAAATCCGACTGGGAGAGCGAAGGCAACAGTTTGGTTCATAATGCCTTCGCATCTATTCTCGGTGCCAACCAGCACCGAGGGCTCCTGATCGCCCCTCGGTGCCCAGTCTCCCAGCGAAGGAGAGAGAGAGAGAGAGACCGGACAGGCGTGCGAAGCTCACAGACCATCTTCGCACACGAGTACGATGGACTCCTGTCCGCAATCGGTGAAGGTAATTTCCTTTTAGGGATGAGATGCGAAGGTAATTTCCTTGAACCTGAAACAAGGTAACCGGGTGAAGGCATTTTCTTGACAGGCCAATCCTCCAACAGTAGCCCCTCGCGGATTAGGGCTTTCTCCAACAGGCCGATGTCCTCGAAAATTCAGGATTGCCTTCGCCTGTTCCAGAGAAACGCCTCCTCCCGTTGGAGTAAGTCCCGAGTCATTGTCTTCACTCCGGATTTGGCTTCGCATCCCTTATTTTTTCTGATTTTTCACTTTATTATTTATTTTTATTTGTACTATTTTTGGATTTTTCTGGGCCTTTTCGATTTCCGCACCGCGGTAACGGTCACTTTTTTACTGACCTATAAATAGGACCGAAGGGGTCCCCCTTTTACCTTTCTTCGCTTTCGCTATCAATCGCTTTCTGCTGCTGAATCTTCTTCGCCTGCTCCGATCATAGCCTGATAAACGCTTTCGCGTTCGTGTTGGCTTCTCCTTGCAATACCCGCTTGTATAAGTAAGGTTCTCTCTCTATTTTTTGATTATTGTTGTTTCTGGTTTCCTTCGTTTAGGTACTGAAACTTGTTGTTATTTCTGCAGCGGCGCGCATTAAGCAAACTGCTATACTTATTAACATGGCTGGCGAAGGCAGCCCAGATGCCCAACGGACGGGAGTTTCTCCTCGTCGTGGAATGGATGACGCCGAAGCTGATCAATTTGCACAGCAAATAGAGGATGAGACTTCGACTGTGGAGGAGACATCTGGTGATGAAGAGGAAAATCTGGATGATGTGGAGGCCGATGTGGATGAACTTGTAGATCCCAGCAAGAGGGCGAAGACACTTGTGTTTAGCAAATCCAAGGTCGGCAGAAATGATATTAAGTTTTATGAAGAAAAAGGATATTTTCCTGAGGGTTGGGGTCGTTCTCCTGGTACTGAAACTACCCCTAGCCCTCGCGAAGACGATATCCGCTGAGCTGCCTGTATCCACCAGCACTTTCCCAATTCTCCAGCCGGCAATATTGGCTTCGATGGACATTGCGTCATTGTGTGGAAAGTTGTGGAGTTTGAGATCTTCTTCAGTGAAGGTAATTGGCATGTGAGACCATTCCGATTTCTTGTATGGACCGTCAACTGAAATGTTGTTGACCTGGCGAAAGTAACTCTTTCTCTGCTTCTTTGTCTCGAAGGCAAGTGAGGATCCTCCAGTTATAGGCATGATGAGGCCATAACTGGGCAACGGGTTTGCTGGGTTGTGATCTTGCTGTTTTTGAGGTGGTGGGGGTGGTGGTGGTAATTCCTCCACCTTGATGTCTTTGTTTGGGATAGGCTGCTGGTTTTGAGGGTAGAATTGTGGGTACATGGCTTGTGGGTAGTAATGCTGGAATGTTTGCGGTGAAGGCGAAAATTGAGTCACCATCGCAGTTGTGGGATGCACAAAATTTGGGGTTAGGGAGGGATAAACTGGGCAGTAAGGTTGGATAGCTTGGGTTTGTGGTTGGGTTTGGATGTTTGGGTGCGAAGCCGAAGGTGGCTTCGTTTGGGTTGCTTGGATTTTGTCTGCTTTCAGTTTGTCGATGGTTCTTTTGATGTCTCGGCACTGCTCTGTGCCATGGGTATGATTTTTGCCATGGTATTGACCAAACAGCTCTGGTCCCGAAGGTGGACCTCTTCCTCTTCCTCGGCCTCTGCCGGCTCTTCCACCTCTTTGGGTAGGTTCGTTTCTTTGGCTCTGGTATTGGTTTTCTGGGTAAGTGGGTTTGTTCTATGGAAGCGAAGGCGGGCTCTCCACATTCATGATGGTTTGGAATGGGTAGTTTTGATAGTGGTTTTGGCTGTAGTGATGCTGCTTGTTTTGGGAATCATATTGGTTTTTCAGGACAGCTTCTCTGGCAATTCGCATTCGGTTGTCATTGTCGGATCGACAGTATTTTTTGAACTCTTCATAGAGATCTCCAAGGGTTGCTGGTGTTTCCCTTGCAATATGTTGGGCGAAAGGACCTGGCCGAAGCCCCTGTATAGCTGCAAATTTGGCGGCTTCGTCAGGAATATGAGGAGCCTGAGATCTGAGCCCCACAAACCTGTGAAAGTAGTCCTCCAAAGACTCCTTCAGCTGTTGATGTAAAGTTAGCTCTGCATACGATAATGCTTGGTCTCCCATTATGCTGAAATTCTTGATCAACTCTCTTTTCAGATCATACCAGCTGGTGATAGATAATCCTGGAAGCTTGGTGTACCAGTTCATTGTGGTGCCATCGCAACGATGATGAAAGACTTTGCCAGCACCACATCATCTCCCCCTGCCGAAGCCATTGCGACTTCATAGCTCATGAGAAATTGCATGGGGTTGGTGAGGCCATTGTATCTTGGTAGAGAGATAGGCTTGTATGAAGGCGGCCATCTTGCCAATTGAAGACTTTCTGAGAGAGTGCAAGTACGATCAATGGGACGAGTGTGCAGCACTTGAAAACCAGTTTCCGATGTGGAAATGTGGTTTGTCCCTGCGCTGGCGAAGGCAATTGGGTCGTTGAGTTCGGCTTGGAGTTGAGCAACTTGTTTCTTAGCTTTCTCGAGTTCTTCTCGGAGCTTCGCAGCTCTAGAACCAGTAGAGTTCAATCTTCTTTGCTTCGCCTGCCTTAGCTCTTCCAACTGCTTCCTGACTAGCAGCAGCTGGTGTTGTTGTTCTTCTTCTTCTTCTTCTTATTTGCTGTTGTAACTCAAGCTGAGCTGCTTCGAACTCTTTTTGCTGCTCCAGACGGCGAAGGAGGAGCCTTTCCTCCACCCTGCGCAGCTTTTCTTCATTGGTGAGATTGTGTTCATTGATTTTCATCTCTTCAGTGTCGGCTTCGGTTATGGGTGTTAAGGTGGTTGGTGGAACTGTGGCTTGGACGTCGGCTTCGCCAGATGAAGCCGTGTTTTGATTGATGGTGGTTGATTTTGTTATTGCTCTTTTGGGTGGCATAGTAGTGTTCGCGGGTTTCCTTCGTGCACAGCACAAGCGGTGGGCGCCAGTTGTTGGGATATAGCCGAAGCCAATGAACCCAAACAACAGCCAAGACAGAGAACAGAGACAAGCAACAGTAAATTACTTATCAATAGTGTTCTCGGGAATCAGCCCTTTACACGTTGGTGAGGGGTCCCCTTTTATAGGGAGGTCAAGAGGCACATTTTACATTCCCCTTATACCCCTGGAAATCAGGCATCATCCCCTAGACTATACAACCTACGGTTTCCAAGGGCATAAGGGTACATTTACACGTCTCAATATGAATGCGTGGACTAGCAACTCCATCTTTGACTCGGTTTGGACTTGGTCCATGTTGCCTTCATCGTGCCACCAGTGACCTCTGTCGCCTTCACCACCCGATGTGCCCTCAACCGGGCAGTGCCTTCTCTCGCTTAGGGAGGAGAAACTGCCGCGCCACCACTCAAGCACGTCGTCCTGTGTAACAAAATGAACCAAACAAATGCAAGTGATATCCGTCAGTTACCTTCGCACCTGCCTAAAATCCGACTGGAGAGCGAAGGCAACAGTTCGGTTCATAATGCCTTCGCATCTATTCTCGGCGCCAACCAGCACCGAGGGCTCCTGATCGCCCCTCGGTGCCCAGTCTCCCAGCGAAGGGGAGAGAGAGAGAGAGAGACCGGACAGGCGTGCGAAGCTCACAGACCATCTTCGCACACGAGTACGATGGACTCCTGTCCGCAATCGGCGAAGGTAATTTCCTTTCAGGGATGAGATGCGAAGGTAATTTCCTCCTGAAACAAGGTAACCTGGTGAAGGCGTTTTCTTGACAGGCCAATCCCCCCAACAGATCCCCATCCATCAATGGAAGGAAATTCTGTATCGCTGGGACAAACTATAGTCGAAAGCGCATCAGAACTCCATGTAAGTCTTTTTTTACATCTCATCACAAATCTGAATATCTTAATCTATTGTCTCACACAGCATTGTCACACTGTACAGGTTGCCCCCAAGAAATCTGCTTTTGAACCGCCAAGCCACAAAAAGATTCAATCCTCATCTTCAAAATCTGTGAGTCTTCTTTTTCCTTGTATAGATTCATGTGCTGTAACAAAAACACAAAGGGATTAGACAGTGCCATTAAAGATCAGTCATTAGGCCATCATCAGAAGAGCACACTAAAACATCTGATCTTAACCCAGTTCAATTTCTCTTTAATGTGTTCCTGAAAAACTGGTTCACTTCATTGACAGTACAAGTTGATTGCCTTATTGTCTCAGTTGCAAAGCATAATTTATGGAGTTACCATGTTAGAGTGCTCATATATTACTGTACAACATTTCTGACTACGAATTTTTTCCTTCAGGGTACATGCAAATGCTCGCGGACGATTCTAGTCGAAATAATGAGCGGGTTCAGTCAAGAACAGAAGGATGCTCTTGAAAATTCAGGGTTTGGTTCTTTACTGAAGCTACACAAACTAGACATTCGACGAGACCTATGCAAGGATATTGCAAACACATTCGACCTAGACACAGAAGAGTTCGTCATTGGAGGAAATAGGGTCAAAATCTGCATCGAAGATGTTGAGCATATTCTGGACCTTCCATCCAAAGGCGATGAAATAAAGGAGCCTCCAAAAAGACATGTCCCTGGTCTGTTCGAAAAGTACATTTGGAAAGATGCTACTAGGATTGATTACAAACCATTGAAGGATTATTTATCCACTAACACCACCTATGGCGATGACTTTATCCGCATATTTGTCCTTTACACAATTGGTTTCTACCTCTGCCCAACATTACAGCCATATGTCAAATCAGATTATCTTGGCCTCATTGAACAAGTTGACAATATCAAGGATCTCAATTGGAGCAGCCTCGTCCTAAATTTCTTGATCTCAAGCATAAAGAAATACAAGCAGGTCAAAGCAGCTAACCTTAAAGGGAATCTATGCCTTTTGCAGGTATGCCAACTTACCAAATGTCAATTTCAAAATCAGTATCAGTAGTATCTTCTAAAATATGACTGTCACTTTTCTAATCTTTTAGGTATGGTACTGGGAGAAGTTGTCCATGTCTCATATATGTCCTACATTACAACGCACTGCATGGGACAAACCACTTATGCAGTTTTGGGATGAAAATAGAGCCAAAGAACGGTGCAAAGAAGCACGGAAGTATCCATTTGGGGAAGGAAAGGTAAAACTAGACTACATATTACTAATTATCCCATTTTGATGTACAAATCCCTGCAGCTCCTAACCATATCCTACATTTAATTTATTCAGATTGTTGTTGACATTACAAGGCCTGAATATATGAGCAACACAACGACATCCTCCCTAGGGGACACATCAGCAATCCAATCAGACCGTGAACAAACAAATATGCTGATATTAAAGGTACATAATGGTCTTTTTTATTTACAAGCACAACTAGAGGTGCTGCACTCCTAAATTGAAACATACGCAGGAACTTCATTTACTTGGCAATCGGTATGAGACCTTATCAACTATTATGGGTGAGGGGTTCACTGGACTTAACAATCGGGTTGAAGTTTTAGAAGATTTATATGTACGTTCGCTACAGCATGGTTTCTCATACCTTGATTAATTCCTTGTTTGATAACCACTCCAATCCGTTTCTACCTTTGCAGAAAACAAGGGAAGTGGAAAACACCACCAGCGTCGTGCTCGAGGATACTAACATATGCCCACCTGCTAAAAACAAAAAAGATGAAATGTCACAACCAAAGCAGCAGGCAAGATCCAAACAACAAAAGAAACCCATAGAACAATCAAACAGCGACTTTGACTATGGAACCACCACAAAACGTAAGCGACCCAACAAGAACAAACCAGAAGATGAAATGCCATATATTGAAATACCTGATGAGCCACTACCAACAGAGACCACCTCATCAGGTACATACTTCGTCTTTAGGAGTTGCCTTCATCTTTCCCTACATAATATTACTCGTCTGATGAGACTAATTTTTGCAGAATATATGTGCAACGTAGATGACATGCCCACTGTCCAATACATCGATTCATCGCCAAAGGATAAAATTTTGGTGCTTATTGGTAGTCACTGGGCAACAAAAACTCATCTAGAATGCCTGCTAAACTGTTCATTATACCTACACGGATCGGTAAGTACAGCTCTTTGTATACATAAGCTATCTCAACATAAACATGTACCAATGTCTACCTTTCAACTACAGGTTGTAGATGCATACATCGGCATCCTAAAAGCAAAACCTAGCATCCAGAAAAGGGAAGATGGAGAAGTGTACCTAGAGACAATATTCAATTCCAGAATGATATGTGATGACACTGTTGCTTCATTAAGGAATTATGATGAACACAGCTTCCGTTTAGTTCGAACATTAACTTATCTTCGTCATGATATGGTATTTCTTAATCCTACTCGTGCTTTCTTGAGGTTCAGTTCACATGCAAAATCTAACAAAGCAAGCTTACAGGTGTTCTTTCCCATCAATATTAAGCATACTCATTGGTATTTGGCTGTGGTCAATGCTCCTAAACGTGTCATACAGATTCTTGACTCAGCAGGCACTGCCACTTGTCGTCCTGAAGTGGAACAACTGGTGGGCAACTACTATACTACCAACTACTTAATTAAAAATCAGTACTATTTACCTGAACCAATGATCCCTGTTTTACATAGATACGAGGGTTGCAGAACCGTCTGAAGCACCTACAAGACCTGAAATTGATCAAAAATCACAAATGGAAGGATCTCCGAGTCAATGAGTGGCCCGTGAAGGAATGCGTCAAAAATATACCCATGCAGACTGACCAGTACAATGCACATCCACACTTCTCTATATATTTCCTCCCATCACTATTTCCTAACATTACAAAAAATAACAAACTATTCTTGCAGGACATCATGTGGACTTTTTATGTTGAAGTACATGGAGCTTTGGACAGGAAATAGATTATCTATCTACTTCACGCAGGTAGTTTGCACTATTCAAATATCTTGAACAATTCTATGCCCTATCTTGTATTAAAGTTAACACCAATTCCTAATGGCAATGTACAGAAGGACATGACAAATTTCCAGACCAAACTAGGCGTCACATTGGTTGATTATCGGTGGAACCAACAGAAAGGCAGTCCAGGCTACAAATCCAGCAAGGATGCGGAGAACTACACGCCCAAAGACAATTTTGATTAGATTGAAAATAATGTAATGTCACAAGTTTGTTACATCTTTTTCATAAGATGCCATGTAATAAAGTAGCCTTACAAACGATCCTTTAGGAACAATCTTTACGCCTGTCATGGACAAGAAAAACTTCCTGCAATTTTACGCATATTAAGATTAGAAATAGACAATTTGCAGCAAGTGCAGCCTAAGTTTCAGTAGCAGGCATGGCTTCAAAACATCTCTGGGAGCACAAACCCATGCCTAGCTAGGGTCGTCAGTCTGAGTTCCAGAAGCAGCAGACCCAATGCAGCCAGCCATGCATTCAACTCAGAGCAATCAGATGTTTGCGAGATATCGAAAACTAGGTACGAACTTTGGTAACATGAGTTTTGACAACAAACAGCTGCACAATGTTGAACCTATCTAAGTGACGCACGCACATAGAAATCACCAAAGCTCCAATGATTAGCTACATATATCTACCTTGCAGCAAAATACATTACAAAACCAATTCAGTTCACTGCACCTCAAAGGACAGGGTTCACCATTCCAATCAGGTCCCCAAATAACCTAGGAAACATTCGCGTCTTTAATGTTTGCTACTGTCAAGAGCTGGAGTTGCAGATCAGGCGATCCACGGAGTACAGATGAAAATGCAGTTACGGGGCATCAAATGCATGAATCAGGAGAAGGAACGAGGATAAGAAAGTGGATCGGCACCTGCCCGAACTGTCGGCGCTCGTCCTCTTCATCTCCATGGGCCCGACCAGCTCCACGTCCCTCCTGTCGGGGATGAACCCAAACGCGCCAGGCCGGGGACGACGTCTGCCTCGATCAAGGGCGAGGTGGGGCGCCTACAATCCACAGGCTCGTCGGAGAACCGAGCCAGCGCCGCCACCCCGCCCGCCCGCGCCCGAACTGCCGGCGCTCGTCGCGCCGTCCCCAAAGATCCCGCAGCCTCGAGGCTCGGTTTCCTCCCCACTGACGGACCGCCGCCGCCG
>CM014278.1:5467575-5502850 GCA_004135705.1 Alloteropsis semialata
CAATTCTATCTCTCAGAGCTAACGCCTTGACAAGTGGAACACTCGGACGACTGTTCTTTATATCAAAAGGCGATATGTACTGACTGGGTGTGCTAACCAATGAGCTCATCAGCTTTCTGAATATACTATCTGTAAAATCAGAAAACTCCCCACAATTTTTAGAAAATTCCTCTTGAGATAAGCGAACTGGAGGAGTCAAGCTGTTCAAAGCTATATCGGAATCAGCTTCAAAGGAGATGCCGTCCTGTGGGATCTGAGATTTCAGATAGGCAATAGTTGTATCAGCCTCCTCTTCAACTGCCTTCAGACGTTTTATGTGACTATCCCTTATTTTTTTCGCTTGAGCCTGTGTAACTTTCTTTGCTGCCTTCTTTCCTGCAGCAGGTTCAGCAACAGCCCTTTTACCTTTTACCCTAAGCCTGTAGCTCTGAGCTCTTTGCATTACAGCTTGAGCCTTCAACCGATCATTTTCATCATCATTAATGGCTGAATATGTAGCTGAAGCATAAGCTGAACCTGAAGCTGAAGCTGAAGCTGACTCAATAGGATCAAGTACCTCCTTGTTCAAAGGACCACAAGGCATGGAAAAAGCATCATAGCCTTGTTGCACACCAACAGTTGCACTGCTCTGGAAAATCATGTCGCATACGGAATCTAAATTCCCAGAAGAGACCTCAGATGGGGAGGCGCTGAAAAAGATATAAAACATCAGCAACAGATATAAAATAAAGACAGATAAAGACAAATAAAAAAATGACATTGCAACACTTACTTGAAATAACTGCCTTCTCAACTTCATCATCACCATCTTTCATTCCTGACGCAGCAGGAGAATCAACTTTTATTTCTGACACAGCAGGAGAACCATTACCATCTGAAGGACTAGGAGTTGCAAGCATTCCTTTAACGAACTCATCTTGATCATCTGTTAGAGCAATCTTACAAACTCCATCAGAACTCATCCCATGACAAGCCATGTCCTTAAAAAAGGTATCATCCTGACCAGGCGTTATCACATCCAAAGGACTAGGCGCAACAAAATTTTGTTCATCACCCTGCGGATACTCAATATAACCAATTTCCTCATGATGAACAAATCCCTCTTGTTCCCTCTCCTCTTCATCAGCCTGCTCTTTCAAAACTTGTGCACCTTCCTCATTACGAACAGACTCCTCTTTTTCAGCCTGTTCAGTCTCCTCTTCATGAGCAGACTGGTCTTTCTCAACTATTGCAGATTCCTCTTCATGAAGAGGCTGCTCTCTCTCAACATCACCAGTGCCATCATACACTGAATCCTCTGCAGTTTCCTCTACATGAAGAGGCTGCTCTCTATCAACACCACCAGTGCCAACATGCACTGCATCCTCTGCATTTTCCTCTCCATGAAGAGACTGCTCTGTCTCAACATGCACTGCATCCTCTGTAGGAACAAAGCCCGCAGGAGCGTCCTCTGCAGGAACTTGGTTGTTACTGGACTTCTGCATCTCTTCATAAGCCTGTGTTAACAGGTTCCTCAAACTGCTAATGCATTCCTGCTGAGCGGTGGCCATTAAATTTTGACCCATTGTAAGATACTTCTGCGCCTGTGCAGTATCTTCACCAAACTTGTTCACTACCACCTGAGCTTCTAAGCATTTTCCCTTACTGGCAACATCAAGTAGTAGCTGCGCAATGGATGAATCCATACCAGGATTAGAATAATTTGTTGAAGCCTGCTGAATTCTAGGCACATCCCTATGAAACTGCACATTAGACGCACAGGCTTGCAGCGGCACCTCAACCTCAACATAGCATGTTTTCACAATAGGCTTCAACTACAAAAACGAAACAATAAAATTATAAGCAAACTACTAAACATCCAAGTCGCATTACAAAATTGGAAAACTAATATATAAAGAACATTAAAGAGAAGAAGTCTAGCATCAATTACCGTCAAATGACCAAATCTTCCAGCTACATCTCGTCTGCGATCAGCTGCAATGATCATATCAACAGTCTTCTGCTCAAGGTAGGCACATCGAGGCAGCATCGAAGGAGAAGTATCGTAGTCATGCTGCAGGAAGTCCACGTACAACAACTACAATATTTTCAAGAAAGAAAAACATTAGACACAGTGCAAATAACTCAAAAAAGAAATAAATTTACAAAACTTCAGCAAAAACTCACACTAAGAAAAATAGTACAGCCAGATATAGGAGGCTTCTCCTTTCTCCTCTTAGCATCATGATAACACCTTGCAGCTAAGCAAAGCGAATCAACAACAGCCTTGCACCAATTAATGCTGGGAATATGATCAAGAAACTGTGTGTACACCGCATCAAGATTTCTGATGTAGGAATCTGAGTTGGAGAAAAGAAGGGTGCAAAAGGCAACCATGAAGAAACACCTGATACAATTATTCAGATCAAGTGTCCCAGATGAAATCTTTTGACCCAAGTTTCTAGCAGACATCTTAGCACCAGCATCATCTAATATTTCATTTGCGGCCTGATGCCGTGCAAGTTGTCCATCTTTGTCATTGAAATAAGGAGGGTTACCACCACGATTCGGAAGACGGAACATGCACCAAACAGCATGCTCAGTGACACGGATCTGTTTTCCACCTTCAATATCAAGAGTCATTGTATCTGGATTGAATCTATCCATCAGCCAGATAACCAACTCCCTGTCAATTTTTTCTGCTTTCAAATCCAGGAGTCCACCGAAACCCATGGACTGAATCCTTGCCCTCATATCAGCATTAACAGCAGGAATTTTCTAAATAAACTAGGGGAGCAACGGATAGAATAATTTTCACTCTTCTTATCATCAACAGAAGTGGGCACAACAGCACATGGAGGAGTCTACAATAGCAAATAACGATAATTGAAACAAACCAGATATTAACTAAAGAATTTGTTTGCACTAACAAATGAACAAAACCAAATTTACCTGAACAACAGCTCGGGTGCAAGATGGACTGCGTTTAGACCGACCCCTCTTGCTAGGTCCAGCAAGATCTGTACCATGCCTTTTCGAACCAGCATTACGCCTAGCGTTCCTCCTACAGGAACCATCTTCACCAGAGCTTGATCGCTATCCATTATGTAACTGGAAATAAAATAAAAAATTAACCTTAGAATGAACAATTGCAAACAGCAAACACAATTGCAACACCAACCAATTGAACATTTGTTGCACAACAGCTAAACAGGGCTAAAAAAATACAATTGCAACCAAAAGCAAACATATTTGCAAACTAACAGCAAACACAATTGCAACACCAGCCAATTGAACATTTGTTGCACAACAGCTAAACAGGGCTAAAAAAATACAATTGCAACCAAAAGCAAACATATTTGCAAACTAACAGCAAACACAATTGCAACACCAGCCAATTCAACATTTGTTGCACAACAGCTAAACAGGGCTAAAAAATACAATTGCAACCAAAAGCAAACACATTTGCAAACTAACAGTAAACACAATTGCAACACATACCAATTCAACATTTGTTGCACAACAGCTACCAGGGCTAAAAAAATACAATTGCAACCAAAAGCAAACACATTTGCAAACTAACAGTAAACACAATTGCAACACCAACCAATTGAACATTTGTTGCACAACAGCTAAAAAATACAATGGCAACCAAAAGCAAACACATTTGCAAACTAACAGCAAACACAATTGCAACACCAATCAATTGAACATTTGTTGCACAACAGCTACCACGGCTCAAAAAAGCACGGACCACCACCAACCAATTCAACAAATGTTCAACAACGGCTACCAGAGCATTGAACTAAACAATCAACTTGGGATCTACTAAATCGACTAAATTTAACCAGAAAAGACTACAACACCGCAATGAAAAACAAGAACAGCAACCATACGAAACCCTAGGTCTCGATTCGGGGGAAAAATAATGTACGGTTGCCACGGCTCGAGAAGAGGGGAATCGATACATACCTCGAGGTAAAGATAAACAACCGGATTTGTAGCACAACGAGACCTTGGAAAGAGCGCGGCGCCGCTTGAATCACCAAATGCTCCGCCAAAGAAAACCCCAATGCGCTAGTTCACTTTACGAACCAATTGAACTTGCAGAACAAAACAAGGGAACCCCAATGCTCCAATATCAGGGGACAATCCGCTGAAATGGGAGAAGAAAACCGGCGAGAATCACTCGATCGCACGAACGAACGCTCGGGGGGAAGGAGAGAGCAGAACGGCGGAAGAAGAGAGAAGACCACGAGAGAACAGTAACCGCAAAAGGAAAAATGGAAAACGCGATTTTGTGGGCCCACAAACCTGCGCGCGGCGGTTCCAAAATGATTAAAGAAAATGCGCGCGCGCGAGGCCGGGGTCGGTTGCGGGAAGTCGAGTCGGGCCGGTCGGTTCGGGATTGTTGGGTCGGCCCAGGCGCGCAGTCGGACCTGGGTGCATTTTCTATAGGAAATGCACCCAGGTGCATTATAGCAAAACACTATATATATATATATATATATGCCACAATACAATTCTGGCGCAACGCAAGTCTGAGCTCACAAGCATAAGGCTGTACATAGATTGTGCTCATATATTATGATACTGTGTATGGTGCCTAGTATGTTTGAGAATTGCATGCTAGTCTTTTTGTTAAAGATGATTTATATTCAGAATTTATGATTGTTTTTGCCTAATTTTCCAACAATACAAAAACCTTAAATTAGGCAATCTGCAAATTTTACTATGGCTGGATTTGCTGAGGCACTGAAACTAGAGAAGTTTTCTGGTGTGCACTTCAAGAGATGGTTCGCAAAAGTCCGTTTCTGGCTGTTGCCGATGTATGTGTGGGATGTGAGACATGATATTCCTGTAGGCGAGCATTCTTGTGATAAGAGGAAGAAGCTCGTAGATGCCAACAATATGTTTGTGGGGTGCATCTTGAGTGTACTCTCTGATCGTCTCTGTGACGTGTATACAGATGCGAAAGAGTTATGGGATGCACTGACCGCAAAATATGGTGCATCTGATGCTGGCAGTGACTAGTGAGTTACCTCCTGGAGAGTTTCCATGACTACAAGATGGTGAAAGACCGTTCTGTGGTAGAGCAGGCGCATGAGGTACAATGCATTGTAAAAGACCTCGAGCTCCTTAAAAGTCATTTACCCGATAAATTTGTGGCTGGATGCATTATTGCAAAGCTGCCCTTGTGGAGGAATTTGGCCACTAGTCTGAAACACAAGGGGCATAAAATATCAGTTGAAAACCTGATAGCTTAACTTGATGTTGAGGAGAAGGCTCAGGCTAATATAAGGACTCTGCTGAGCAAGGAGACAATGGTCAATCTAGTGTCAATATGGTGTAGAAACAGTTTCCACATGGCAAGAACAAAATGAAATTCGACAAGGCTGTGAAGACTACTACCTTTAAGAAGAAGAAGAAAGTTGGGTTAGCTTGCTTCACTTGCGGTGACTTGAGACTTTTCTCAAAGGACTATCCTAATCATGTAGACCACAAAGGGAAGAACTCTAACCATGGATCTGAGTCCAAGAATGTCAACATGGTGACCATGGGCAACACTGTAGACGGGTATGGTAACTTGTCTACCGTTCTTTCAGTCTTTCAAACCACAAGTTGGTGGCTTTATGCGAGTACCAATGTTCATGTGTGTGCTGACATCTCTGTGCTCTCTTCTTACCAGGAACAATGTGGTTCCTCCGTCCTGATGGGAAATGGGCCACATGCTTCTGTTCAAGGAGCTGGCACGGTGGATCTAAAGTTTACTTCAGGAAAGATCGTGCAGCTGAGAAATGTGCAACATGTCCCTTCTATCAATAAGAATCTAGTGAGCGGTTCACTTCTGTGCAAGGATGGGTTTAAGGTAGTTTTAGAGTCCAATAAATTAGTCGTGTCGAAACATGGATAATTCATTGGTGAAGGCAATGATTGTGGAGGCTTGTTCTGCTTTTCTCTTGCTGAATTTTGTAATAAGTCAGTAAACCATATTTGCGGTGGTGTTAATGATGATGCGAGTGTTTGGCACTCATGTATATGTCATATTAACTTTGGCTTGATGTCTCGACTTTCTAGCATGAGTTTAATTCCAAATTTCACCATTGTGAAAGGTTCTAAGTGGCATGGTTGTGTGCAATCAAAGCAACCTCAAAAGCCTCACAAGGCAATTGAGGAGAGAAATTTGGCACCTCTAGAACTCATACATTATGATCTGTGCGAGATGAATGGTGTGTTGACGAAAGGTGAAAAGAGATATTCATGACATTGATTGATGATGCGACTAGATTTTGCTATGTTTATTTCTTGCATGCTAAGGATGAAGCGTGAGACTACTTTAAGATCTATAAAGCTAAAGTAGAGAATCATCTAGAGAGGAAGATCAAACATCTAAGGTATGATCATGGTGGTGAGTATTTCTGTAGCATCTTTGATGAATTATGTGAGGAGCACGGTATTATTCATGAGAGGACGCCTCCTTATTCACCTGAATCAAACGGGGTTGCTGAGAGGAAAAACTGCACGTTGACTGACTTGGTTAATATCATGTTAGACATTGCTGGTTTATCTAAGGCATGGTGGGGGAGGCTTTGTTGACTTCATGTCATGTCCTGAATAGAGTTCCAAATAAGAATAAAGAACATACCCCATTTGAGATGTGGGTTGGAAAAACCATCATTTTCTTACTTGCGCACTTGGGGGTATTTGGCGAAAGTCAATGTGCCTATTACGAAGAAACGCAAGTTGGGTCCTAAGACAGTGGATTGTTTCTTCTTGGGTTGTGCTTAGCGAAGCAGTGCTTATAGATTTTTAGTAGTTAAATCTGAGGTACTGACGGTCCAAGATCCATAGGAGTCCTCATGGGCTGTAGGCCCGCTAGGAAATTGGGCCGGCAACTCTGACAGATACAAGGAAGAGGCATACAACTTAAGAAAACTAGTCGGCTACTAGGAAACAACCCGGCCTACTATGTTAGGACTCTATGTATTGTATCCGACTAGGATTATATTTCTTGCCTTGTAGACCCTGTCTCCCGAGTATATAAGGTGAGGCAGGGACCCCTTGTAAAATCATAACCATCAATACGAAGCGATCCACCATACAGGACGTAGGGTATTACGCTCTCTACTGAGGCGGCCTGAACCTGTCTAAATCGTCTCATGTTCATCATCGTGCTTCTAGTTCCGGCGAGGCCCTCACGAACAACTCGACTACTTAGGGACCCCCTATAGTAGGCTAGCCGGTATAAAAAAATAGACAGCTGACGCGCCAGGTAGGGGCTCTCGTCGAGAATCGTAAAGCAAGCTTGATGGCACAAGTCATCATCAACTGCGACGGCGACATGGCGTTCGAAAAGGGCGCCACCTTCGTCTTCGGCTCCTGGTTCAGGATCTGCTACTTCATCTTACGACTATTATTGGGCATAGCTCAACACGTTATCCGCTAAGAAACGCTGACCTCATCGCGGTTGAAAGTAAAGCACGGAAAGTCGCAAACAAAGTAGTCTATCTCGCCAGTCGAATCCTGCCCAGGAACAACAACAGCCTTAAGCACTGCTTTTGGAGCTTGCTTCGAGCAACAAGAACGTCGGGAAATGAGTCAACTGCGGGAGCATCGAGAGCACGCTTTGTTCAATCTGATTACCTCACAACTACTTCCATACTTTGTTTATCCCTATTGGCCCGCTCTGGCTAACCCAAAACTCGCTCATAATAGCGGAAAGAGGGCCGCGCCCGGTTCCAAGGACAACAGATCCTATTTCTTCTTATACATCAATTATGCCAATTTGGGAGCTTCATCATTTGTATCGTTCACTCCTAGTGCGACTATGAGTCTTCCTTTTCTAGCCGAAGAAAACTATCATAATGTTGTGTTATCTAGTTGAGGAAAGGTTGAAACCATTTTAGAGCTAGGCGGGGTCTCTCAGATGCAGACTAACCCATTTTGACGTGAAGCATCGGCTTGTGATCCTAAATCTAGTGATTGATTATTGACTTGTCAAGGCAGTCTTCTCAGAAGAGTAGATGGATACAAGTGAGAAGTGGTTGAAGGAAAGGGTGGAACATTACATGTGAAGCCATTAATGATTTTGAAGAAGTAGAGAAGCTAGGACAAGGATTTACATCGGTTGATCCTTTAGAAAAGGTAGACATAGGTGATGGTTCTATTGTGAACTATTCAACAATTAGTGGCTGTATACTACAATTCATTCCTTACCAGACCATATCCTTCCTCGTTAGCAGTGTAGGCGAGTCAGTCAACAGATGAGGGATAATGAAAGAGTCAGACTGTCTTCGAAATGCTATTCGTTTAGTCGAATGCCAACACTACAATTGAAAAATCTCATGTCCTTTCTCAAATAAATAGAATGTGCTTATCTCTTTCCTCTCAATTGTTTTTCAGTAATTCGATATTGACATTTTGTGATTAGATAAAAAAGATTACTGCCACTCAGATCATTTCCAACTTCCTGCTCAATCAACCTCCTTAGTTTCAAACAATTCCTACTAAACAAAAAATTCCTAAACTCCTCCATGGCAACTTATATGCAGTATAAAACATGTAAAAAATATTTATACATCATACGGAAGATTCGATAATACTTATTTCAAGATGAGTCCATTAATACTTATTTGATGTCATAAACATCGATATTTTTTTATAAATTTGATCAAAATTGAAAAATGATTTAGAACAAATTAAAAAGACACTTACTTTGGGGCAGAGAGGGCAGAGAGAGTAAAGTGTTACGTCTCCATATAGCCCGAACTTGTCTAAATTTCACCATTGACTTGCAGTCCATAAACTCACTGTGTTCTAGCCCCGGGCCCGGACGAATCTCAAGGGCGTCTCTGCTCCGGATCCTTGATACCAATGCCTACGCCGTACCAACAATTTGCCAACAGTTGTTATATGAGTGGCCGATATTTGGATAATTAACTCCATAAGGAATGCGTTTGTTGGAAATTATGTCGTTGGTGAAAAAATGATTAAGATTATACTAGTAACATTGTTGGCCACTTGAGAAAAATAAATAAGTAAAAGACACTACAATGGTTGGCCACTCGTACAGGAAAACTGACTGTCGAGAAAGATAAATATCCGCTACCGCATATAAAAAAAGTCTAAAAAGGGACAAAAATAAGCAAAGTGATAAACATAGGTCTACAAATCTTAATAACTTTGACCTTAGGTCTTTAAATTTATTATAGAAGCTCTTAAGTATATAAATCAGTATAATGTAATTCATCATCTATGGTGACTTCGTCAATTTTCAAGATGATCATGGTCTATCGAATGAGCTCGTAAGGATAGAACGTATGTAGTATATATTCAGCACAATCCATTTCATGCGTGTATGTGTATAGGAGGGTTTTTAGGATGTTTGTTAAAAAGCCAAGCTATACAAGCAGAGAAAGACAGCGTTAGCATCGACAAACACTAGAATCACTTGGTGGTTTGTCAGTATTAACACCCAAGGAGATCTATCTCTCTGTGCTGATTATTCTCCGGAGTCGGTTTCTGAATCATCGGTCGAGCCAAAATCCACCAATTCGAAAATCCAGAAGTGAAAGGGTCTAGCCACTGCTAAACATGAGGCCGACACCCTGAGCCGGTTTCCCTTTGGACTCACGGGCCCCACCTCCATTTTCCAGGTGGCGTCCTCAAAACAACTCCGATCTCTGGTCGAATTCGATGAACTCCCTCTAAGCGGGAAACAAGTCGGTACTCGTCATTATTTCAACCCCTGAAGGAAGATTCGTTCATTGACCAGGACGCAAGCCAAAGCTTGGAACAACACCGCAAGAAGACCTGGACATGTCTCACATCATCGCATGCATTGATCCACTCCCGTTTCAACATGGGCAGCCCCTGGATTCTTCAAGCGGCCGCGGCTCAACTGTCCCAGTAACTTCAAGCACAGGAAGCTTTTCACCAGGGTGCCAAGCCATGGTGATTATTGGCCAAGAATCAAAAGTCTCCAACGACGAACCAACCGTGGAGAACGAAGTCGAAGCTGACCGAAACCGGTGCTGAGAACGAAACACTGCTCACGTAGAGCGTTGTCGCCGTGCTGGTCGCAGACTTCCTCCACAGAACCTCAATGAAAGATTCGTGCAAGTCACTGGACAGGATGTCTACCCCACCGCCGCAGCCAACATCCTGGCTGTTGCAGCAGAGCTGGACAATCTGGCACAAACTCCAGAAATCCAGAGGATGAAGATGATGCTGCAGACAGCGGCCATCCAACATGACGCAATCGACCCTGCCAAGACCATCACAAGGTCCAAAGCACCAAGCCGTCAGGCAAGCAGCCGGCCTGCCGACGGTGGCAACCGCAACAATCAGTCCCATCACCCAAGCAGAGCCCGCCAAGAACCCGGCAACGAGGGAGGCATGGTAGTCGGTGCTGGAGGTAGAAACCACGGCGCCGGGCCTAGCCACCACGTTGCTCAATAGAGTCACAACGGCGGGCGCGACAAGAACAGGGACAGGGACGCACGACGCAACTACCGCGACGATGACAGAGATCTGCGACACCAGCTGCAGAACAAGGACGCATGCACCGTCATCTCCGCACGAGTTCATGATCGGGAAGAAGAAGAGCGCAGGCGGCGCCAGGAGTACGACCAGGTCTACTGGCCACCAGGTCAGGGTTATCACAACCTTGACAAGTATGAAGGGTTTCCGGTCTTCTCAGACCGCATCCGTGCCACTTCCTGGCCCGACAAGTTCAAACCAGCTCATATCGAAAGATATGACGGGAAGCGTGATCCCGAGTAGTGGCTCTATATCTACTACTCGGCGATCAAGGCGGCAAGGGGCAACACCGACACTATGTGCACCTATCTTCCAGTAGTCCTCGACCAGGCCCCACTAACCTGGTTAGAAGGGCTGAAGCCAGGATCCATCGACTCCTGGGATGCGCTCTGCAAGGTCTTCATCAACAACTTCCAGGGTTCATGGCAGAAGCCGGGTACTCACTTTGACCTAGCCAGTGCAAACAAGGCCAGAACGAGTACTTGCGAAGCTACAACCGCCGATTCTGGGAGAAGCGCTCAACATGTGTAGGCCTATCCTACCAAGACGTCATCGACTATTTCCACAACGGCCTCACGGATCCCACGCTGCACCTCGACTTCGGGAGAAACAAGCCAAGAACACTGGAGGAAATGCGCGAACTCATCGGTCGCTGTGCTGATGCCGAAGACTTGCAGCGTGAAAGATTCAACCGAAACAAGTCGGGAGGTGACCGCAACAACAACAACGACCGCAACAAGGGCAAGCAAGTTGAGAACAGTGGCAAGTGCGACTTCAACGACAAGAAACACAAGCCTGAGGATTCAGTCAACGTTGCTGAGAAAAGCTCTTCCCACAGAAAGTTCGACAAACTACTCGACAAGCAATGCCCTTTTCATCCAAAGGATAAGCACTCGAGTAGGGAATGCTATGGGCTCAAGAAAGCGTTTGCCTCTGAAGGCGCTCCTAAGCCCAACAACCCTGACGACAAAGAAGACAAGGGTGACAAAGACACTGGCTATCAACAAGCCGACAAGGTGGTCAATGTCATCTTTGGGGGATCACTTAGACAGAATCGAAATGCAAGCAAAAGCTTATCCAACACGAGATTGCCTGCATCAAGCCTGCCATCTCCACCTTCCTGAAGTGGTCAGAGGTCCCAATCAGTTTCTCTCGCGACGATCAATGGACGAACATCAAGAACCCGGGATGGTACCCTCTGGTACTAGACCCGGTAGTAGCTGGCGCATGACTCACGAGGACATTGATCGATGGTGGAAGCGGACTCAACATCCTGTTCACCAAGACCCTGAAGAAGATGGGCTTAGACATCTCCAACCTGCTCAAGCCCACTGGTTCACCCTTCTACGGCATCGTTCCAGGCAACGTTGCCGTGCCCCTCGGCCTGGTATTACTTCCGGTCACATTTGGTACTGAGGCCAACTACAGGACCGAGTACATTACATTCGAGGTCGCCGACTTTGAATCATCGTACCACACGATCCTGGGAAGACCCGCTCTAGCAAAATTCATGGCAATTCCACATTACATCTACCTCGTCTTGAAGATGCCAGGCCTAAAGGGATCATATCCCTAAAGGGCAACCTGAAGACCTCCTATGATTGTGACACCGAGGCTGTGACAATTGCTGCAAACATGCAGCAACCGAGCCAGGTAGAAATCGTAGTAGCTATTGCAAAATAACTCGGCGAGGCTGAGTTGGACATCCCAACTAAAAAGCCAGCCGCGTCAACCATAAAGCCCTCCCAGGAAGTTCCAATCAAGGCAATCGACCTAGGGACGGGCGACCCCTTCAAGACGACGCTGATCGGCGCTGACCTGCCTACCAAATAGGAAAGCGCGCTCACCAGCTTCTTACGGGACAACCACGACATCTTTGCATGGAAGCCATCTGACATGCTGGGAGTCCCAAGGGAGTTGGCTGAGCACAAACTCAATGTCGATCCAGCCACCAAACCAAAGAAACAACGCTTACGATGCTTCACCCAGGACAAGAAAGAAGCCATCCGATCGGAGCTGGCGAAACTACTAGCAGCCGGGTTCATCAAAGAGGTGTTCCACCCTGACTGGCTCGCTAATCCTGTCCTGGTGTGCAAGAAGAACAACAACAACTGGAGGATGTGTGTCCACTACACTGACTTGAACAAGCATTGCCCAAAGGATCCTTTCGGGCTACCCCGTATTGATCAAGTGGTGGACTCTACAGCTGGCTACTCTCTACTCTGTTTCCTCGATTGCTACTCGGGCTATCATCAGATAAGCCTGCATGAAGACGACTAGATCAAGACTGCGTTCATCGCTCCGTTTGGCACATACTGCTACACCATAATGTCCTTCGGACTCAAGAACGCGGGGGCAGCATATCAGCGTGCAATTCAGAGTTGTCTAAAGGCTCAGATTGGCCGCAACGTTGAAGCCTATGTTGATGACGTCGTCATGAAGACAGAACCCGGACAGCCTCATTGATGACTTGTCCAAGACCTTTGCACACCTCAAGGAATTCCAATGGAAGCTCAACCCCACCAAGTGTGTGTTTGGCGTGCCCGCAGGAAAACTGCTGGGCTTCATAGTCAGCCACCGGGGAATTGAAGCCAATCCCGAGAAGATCACCGCTATTACATCCATGGCGCCTCCCAAATCCCTCAAGGATGTCCAGAAGCTAACCGGATGCATGGCGGCACTCAACCGATTCATTTCAAGGTTGGGTGACAGAGGATTACCTTTCTTCAAACTTCTCAAGAAGCAAGACAAGTTCGTATGGATTGCAGAAGCTGATGAGGCGTTTGAAGATCTCAAGAAAATTCTCCAGACACACCAGTACTTACTGCACCAGCTGATCAAGAACCACTGCTCCTCTACATCACAGCAACAACTCACGTTGTGAGCACTGCTATTGTAGTCGAGCGGGAGGAACCCGGCCATGTATATAAAGTACAGCGGCCAGTCTACTTCATTAGCGAGGTGCTCACAGAATCAAAAGTATGCTACCCCCCAGGTCGAGAAGCTATTATATGCTGTTTTGATCACCTCTCGCAAGCTGCGCCACTACTTCGACGCTCACCGGGTTGTTGTAGTCACCTCTTTCCCATAGATGACATCCTCCACAACCGAGACGCAACAGGGCGAATCTCCAAATGGGTGGTCGAGTTGGGCTCTCACGCCATCGACTTTGTCCCACGCACCGCCATCAAGTCGCAAGCCCTGGTGGACTTTGTTGTTGAGTGGACAGAAATACAACAAGCAGCGCCATAGGAACCACTCGAGCATTGGATCATGTACTTTGATGGATCATTGAAGCTTGAAGGAGCCGGCGCAGGAGTACTATTCATATCTCCAAAAGGCGATCAACTCAAGTACGTGCTCCAGATCCTCTGGAAAGCCACCAACAATGAAGCCGAGTACGAAGCTCTACTGCACGGGCTACGCCTGGCTGCTTCCCTTGGCATCAAGCACATGGTGGTCTACGGTGATTCCTCGGTGGTCATCAACCAGGTGAATAAAGACTGGGACTGTGCCAAGGAGAATATGGACGCATACTATATGGAGGTCCGCAAACTCGAGAAGCACTTCCATGGACTCAAATTTCATCACGTCCTTAGGGACAACAACATGGCTGCTGATGCACTCTCCAAGCTGGGTTTTCACCGAGCGCAAGTACCGGGTGGCGTTTTCGTCCATGAGCTGTTACAACCATCCATTAGAGAGCAGGAAGTACAGCCGACTACAACACATCCTCATTAGCAAGTCATGGTGATTACACCTGAGTGGACAAAGCCCTTCATTGAGTACATCCTGCACCAGAAGGAGCCCGAATATAAGGTGGAAGCTGAGAGCAAGTCATCCGGCGAAGCAAGCACTACATAGTAGTCGGCTCCACCCTCTTTCGACACGGTGCATCATCTGGAGTCTTGATGAAGTGCGTCCCTCCAGAAGTTGGATGGGAGGTCCTCGAAGAAATTCACGGCGGAATCTGTTAAAGAGTAAGCTCAACCAAAGACCACGCCATTTTGCAACGGAATTTGTAACTAATAGCCGGCTAAAATTGTACCCGGATTTCAGCCAGATTTCAGTGGTCCAAGATGTGTTTGAGACTCGTGCTAACCGTGTTTTTAAAGTGCCGTTGTGTTTGTGTTTGCTGTTTGGTTTCGTTGGCTGATTTGTTGTGTCTCTCTCATTTTGGCCCACCATATCTTCCGAGCGCATGGGAGGATATGGACGTTGTGTGTTGGGGTTGGCTTCCATCTCGTTGTGTGTTGTGGGGTTGTCTCCCATCTCGTTCTTCTATCTCTCGTGGCGGTACACGGAAGATATGGGGCGCATATAACAGGGGAAGCCGGCTGATTTCCTTAGGGCGGCTCCAATTTTTGTGATAAGGTGGCGCTAGAAAGAGAAAAGGAAAGAGGAGATGAATACACCTAGCTCATCAAAACCTTGGCACCGGGTGCTAGATTGTGCACGTGCTAAGAATATCAAATGTTTTGTATAGTTCATGTTACAATGAAAAGAGAGGGACTTCCTTTTATTATTTATCTATTACTTTAGTGGGCCATATTTGAGTGCTAACATTTGCTATACATCGGAGTATAATTTTTTTAGCTATTAGTTTTATGACACGGACATATTTTAACAATCTGGTGTAAGAGAAACAGGAAACAGAGATTCCTATGTAAAAAACAAACGAAAACGAAGGTAAACACAGGGAACGACCAAGATTGAAATTATTACCTTAGTACTGCCAGTAATTGCTGTGCCAGCCAAGCACTTCAGGTCGAAAGATTTAACTTCCTTCTCAAAAGCTGAAAGGCAAAGCTAAAGCCGAAGGCAAATAGGCCAAAGGCAAAAACAAGGAAAGCAAAAAATACCTTCCGGTTAAAGTCGAGCAAATTGTCCACCAAACGAAGGCCATCTCAATGCAGTTGATCCACAAAAGACTCAGGCAAGTTTTTCTCAGCATCCACACCTGGGTCAGAGCAAGCTTTGTCACTTGACTGATCCACTAGGCGACTACTAGAGTCGTCACTGGAGCTATCAGAGCTGGAGGAGGAGCTAGAGCTACCTTCGATGTCGACATGACCAACAACTTGAACATCCGAAGTCTCGGGGCTAGCAACTCTGACAGAACCAGCAGGAGAAGCATTGCCTCCACACCAGATTTGATCATCGCCTTCCTCTTTGTGAATGGTCCCCAACGAAGACCACCCCCCCCCCAAAGCAGCATGAGCTAACACATCGAGAGGATTCAGAGGGAGGGTCTCGAGGGAGAACTCACAGTCGCAATCAATTGAGGCAAATGTTCGCTAGCATCTTCTTCGGCATCAAGTTGTGATAAGTCAAAGTCATCATCATCACCGAAGGCAGATGCCATGCGAACACTAAGTGAAGGACAAGGTGCAGCCTCTGTGACAACTATAAGTAAATAACGAATAATTAACACAAACCAAAACCTGAACGAATGATAAAATCGAGGACATACAAAAGTCACTTACCGAAATCAGGAACAGGAGAAGGATCACGCTGAACAGTATTAGTTGGTGTTGTTAAAGCAATTGCCGAACACGGTGCAGTAACAGGAGGAGCGCAAGAGATCGGGACTGCAGCAATGGCCTCTCCTGAGCGAAGGCATTTAGCAGCAGATTCCAAGGAACTAGTGCTAGAACATTTTGACTGAACAGCTGCAGGAGTTGTCTTCATGCTGCGGGGCTTGGTTTTTCAACCCCCCGATCTGCACCACCTCGACCGACAGCACCTCCGCATCCACGGCCTTCGCTCGTTCCGCCACGGCCCTGGCGAGCCTTCGGCACAATGGCCAGGCTAGGGTGGTCCACATCTTGAAACTTCTTTTTTCCCTTCACAGGGGCAACGCAATCTGAATAAGGTATCTTCAACTCATCGAAGACACGATTCAACCTTTTACCACCTAAAAGGTTCACACAACTAGCATGCTCCTTTGATGTATATGGGATAAGAATAATTGTGGACAAAGTTTCCATCGACTTCACAAAGGCAACATCGCTTACAACTTCTGGTCTCTTAGCCCCAAATTTGGGAAAGCAAACATTGTTGTGACCACGGAAGGTCTTCAGTTCTACTTCATAAGGCTTCCATCAGAGGACAAAAAATTAACGCCCATGGCAATACCTTCTTCAATGAGATCGTGACTGCCACTGACTAAAGTGGCTGTATGAAAAGCACCAGAGCAAGTACAAAAATTGGCCGCCTTCAGGTTGAACTCTAGACACGAACAAAAGACAAACGGCTCAATTTTACCATGCAACAGGAAGCTGGTCTCCTTTGTGCCATCACTAAGAGTGACTTCCTTGAAGGGAACACGAACATATAGCCAATATTTCTGTTAGTCCTTATCCCAGTGGTTACACTAGCAGAATGTGAGCTCAACCTTATCATATGTCGAGCCAAGGCGACGAGGACTGAAAGTAACACATCCGAAGTCAGGGTCATACAGAACACCCTCGACACTGACAGCCTTACTTTGATGATGCCGCTCATAGTAATGAACGAAGGCATCCACAGTGGAATAAGCTCCATTGGTCTTAACGGCCCAGAAAAACCGAAGAAGATGGGTGACGGAGTTAGGCGTAAGACGATGAAGCCTCATACCGTACATTCCAAGCATATCCACAATAATATTATCAATAGGCATCCGGAGCCCAGCAATGAAGAAATCCGGAAGACAATGGCTTCGTCAGGATGGGGCTCAGGAGTGACCTCATTCCCAGAAGCACGATCGTGGCCTCAAGGAAAGTAACCTTTCTCTCCGTAGAAAGTAATGAGAGGAGTATCCACCTTTGACCGTCCAAAAACGAGTGTCTTTGGCAATTTCTTCTTGGTCTTACGTGAAGTCAACTCGGATGGATCAGCATTGACATTGCTTAGATCCTCATCCTCTTCACTAGTATGAGCTTCTCGTTCATCGAAACCAATTCACCTTCCTCAAGTTGTAGAGCCAAAGCGTCTGCCTCTTCTTGGGTCATCTCGGGCTGTTCACGGGGCATTTCTTCGTCAGTCATTGAAATAAGACGGGCCATCTGCTTTGTACGAGCCGCTGCAAATCGAAACAAAGAGTATTACAAGCAAATAAAAGTTACAAAAACAGCTAAAGGCAAGGCAGAGAATCAACTCATGTCAAGCGAAAAAACTTACTTTCGGTCACTTTGCAAAGAGCTTGATGAGAAAACCACAGCTCTCAACGAAGCCAAGGCAGATAGCATCAACAAGAAGCAACTTAGACAGTAAAAATAGAGGAAGGTAAAGTATTTACCCCCCCTTCAGTCCTTTATATAGGGGACGGTCGCGGATGACCGTTGGAGCCTAAAAAACAAACTGTCACCACTGTTCAAAGATATTAAAATAAAACCAATAAATGAATAAAAACCAAACAAAGGAAACACGAACATTCCCACCTGCAAACGAACCAGTGTACGAAAGTAAAGTAATCAAAGTTACGATCTCCTTCTCCAACAGACGGAGGAGGCATTTTTTTGGTTAGCGAAGACAATCCTTTGAGTCGAGGAGCTCGGCCCGTTGGATCAGGCACTCATCCACGAGTGGCTACTACTGGAGATTGACTCACCAAATACCTCCATCTGTTGGAGAGGGAGATCTGACTCTTAACTTTAGCTTCGTTTGGTGTCTTCAGTCATAGGTTTACCTTCGTTTGTGACGGTGACGAGGAATCGGCTTTCGGGAAAGCGACAGAAAAAGTACCCAATTAGAGGTGCGAAGGTGATTGGAGGACGTGAGGTGAGAGACCGAGGCGGTCTTTCCTTTGTCATGCATTTCGATAATCAGATCACTCGATGCAATCATCCCTGGCAAAGAAACGACCGCAAGGAGGAAGAAGACGAAGCAAGTGAAAAGCACTAAGAGGATGAGGCCCCGCCGAAGGCAATGCAACGACCCAGTCAACGATCGAAGGCAAAGGTGGAAAAGTTGTACACAACACGTTGGGTCACGCCATTTACGTGACTCCTTGTAAATTTACCTTTGTACCCTCTATGACCATTTTGCCCATGGGTCACATGTATTATGCATGTTTTCTAGGGGTATAATGGGAATGCAAAGTGCCCATTGGCCTCCCTATAAAAGGGGAGCCGTCCCCTACGTGTAAGAGCATCTCCAGCAGATTGCTTATATCTCACTACCAAAATATCTTCTCTCTCCATCTCCAATAGTTACTTTTGTATTTTTGGCGATCATCGCTGTAGCAGACTATCAAAACCAATCTCCAATACCAATAAGTTATAGGGGAGAGGGTTGCATCCCCCTGCATAATGAGGAGAAGAGCTAAGTTTTTGGTAATCACCAAAAACTTATTGGTATTGGGGAAGGGATTGGTAGTCTGCTGGAGTGTACTTCAATCTCCAGAATCTAGTTTTTTGGTATTGAGAATGGATATAAGTAGTCTGCTGGAGATGCTCTAAGGGGTTGATTCCTCGGTTGTTACAGTAATACAGTGATTCCCTCTCATTGTATTGCTCGCTTTCGATATCAGACTATTTTTTATAGGATGATCTGTATTGTGGATACATGTATGTGTACTCCGGGTTAGAAGCAATACTAAAACAAGTACTTGATTACCTACAGTACACATACACTAAGCCAAATTCATATTGTGTTAATGGTGGTTTTCAAGCGGACACAACCCTGATACATTTGGATGCAAGTGGAACGACTAGGTATACAAAAATTTATGGCGAGGTTTTGGATAAACCCTAGGCGGTTGATAGTGCGTGCATATGGGCACTTGATTACGTTGATAGATATCTAGGTGTCGAGATTGTTGACATAAACTATCCTTTTTATCTCATGAAGAAGAATGGCGTGGACGGAGATTAATTTAGTGGCGTGCATTTTAATGAATCATGTTGTAATAAGAATTATTATTAAGTTTGTTGGACAAATTTTTATTATGTTGTAATAACACTAATTTTTATTAAGTGTGTTTTTGTTTCCCGTGCAAATCCATCCTCTTTTGGCTTAGTTTTAGTTCTTTTACTAAATAGACCAATATCTATTCATATATATCATTATTACTAACAAAACTGCAAAAGTTTAATAAATAACATTTGTATATATTGGTGCTTTCATAATTTATTAAATATGATAACGTGAGTGGTATTATTTTGTTTATTAAATATTAGCCAAAAATTGATAATCAAAATATTTGATGGGATGCATAGATTTTCTTAATAGACCACTCTATACTCACAAGCATTGTCTCTATGCTTTTTTTGCGTATGTATATGATGATCATACAGTGGCAAGGTGTATCTGCAGCTAGGTAGTGACAGTCTGTAGCCATGAGACTTATGTCTTCCATAACCATGTACTAAACAATAGTTGATGGAGCTTTTACTTCTCTCGATGGTTTTAATGTGAGCATTGGGACATTAAAATCTTTGAGGCTCACACTAAAACTATCGAGAAGTAAAAACTCCATCAACAATTGTTTAACATGGTTATGGAAGACATAGGTTTCATGGCTACAGACTATCATTACCTAGCTGGAGGTTAACCTTGCCAATGCATGAACATTAGATACATATGCACAATAGGTATGGGAGAATACTAGTGAGCATTGTGTCGAATATTAAGAAAAATATGTATACATCACATCAACTAGTTTAATTATAGATTTGTTTGCTAATATTTGACAAATAAACATTATATAACTCATATTAGCATGTTTATTAAATTTTATAAGCTCTAATATAAGCAATTGTTATTTTTTTTTGTTTTGCAACTTTTTTGGTGACAATGATATATAAGAATGAATATTAGTGTATTAGTAAAAAAATAGAACTAAAATGAAAGGGGGCTGGATTTGCGCGGGAAGCAAAAAAGCAGCCCCCTTTAGTCCCGGGTCGTAACACGACCCGGGACTAAGGGGTCACGACCCGGGACTAAAAGGGGCTACATTTTCCTTCCGGCGAAAAATTAACCTTTAGTCCTGGGTCATGTTACGACGTAGGACTAAAGGGGAGGGGGTTATATAACCGGCGCCTTCTCTTCTTCTTCCTCCGAACCGTGATCTCCTCTAGCTGGCCCTCGCTCTCCACGCGCGTGCGCCCCTATGTCGTCCCTCGCGAGCCCTCTTCTCCGATGACCGTCGGCGCCGCCCCGGCTCCCGCACCGCCCACGCCACCGCTCGGATCCCGCGCCGCCCCATGCAACCGCACGGCCGGCGCCCCGCTGTTGGTATTTCTTACGGTCGTAGATAAATCCGCAAGCGCACGGATACCGCTGTAGCTTTCACCCGGAAGTATTCAGGGTATCGAATCCACAGGGAACGTGTGTACTAATCTTCTAACGAGATCGTCCAAGGACAACAAGAGATAAATGGCGAGGGTAGAGAGGATTCCTATGGCAAAGGACCTTGATGAAGAATAAGCTCAGCGTCTATAGTTTACTTACTTTGGGCACCGGGGTATCCTAGGCCTCTAGGAAATTGCCGGCCAACAGCTCTACGCCGTACCCGAACGTGGAGGATTACAAAGGACGGACAGGGCTGTCACCACCTGCCGCCTACCTCTTCTAATCCGTGGGGCTACGAGGCAAATAAAGGTAACTTCTAGCCCAGACACCACGTCTATGCTATCAATTACTACTTTAGTCTTGTTCCTAGACCAAAGTATTCACTAAGCATTCGTAAATGATTAATGAACGATGAACCCGCAAGCAACTATAGCAGGGAACTTACTTAATCAAGAGAGCTTAATACCATAAGATATCACGAACACTTACTAAAAGAAGGAAGCATCCGTCGAGGTACAAGAAAGGAAAAGAGTGCCGACAGCCCCGGCACTTCCCCCGGACTACCCCTCACTCTCTCCCTATTCTCTAGATACTACACTGGAGTAGAGCTTCGCCTTGGAGTAGAGTTTGTGGCTTCTCAATCTTGTGTGTGTTGAAAGTGAGAGGTAGGGGTCTATTTATAGTGTAAAGAGTGCCTTGGGAGAGTGGAGATCCTCCCTTGATCCTAGGAAATATTCTCCTCCCTATTCTCTCCCTGCCACGTCTGTCCCCAGAACCGACCTCAAAACGTCGGTGCACCGAAGAATAGCGCGTGGGCGACTCCTTCTGCGTGGGCGTGTGCTTCCGAAGAAATCCGGACGTCAGCTTCCTCGATCCAAGTGAGCGATCATCCAGCGACTAGCAGCTTGCCACGTGGTTCTGTGAGCCGCGCACCAGCGCCGGCGATCCGGGCCTGGCCGCTCGGCCAACAGGCCAGCGCCGTGTGTCCCTGCTGCTCTCCTCGCGGACGCCTGCTACGGCACCGAGTTCGGTCGCTGGCTCTGGCCCCCTGCGTGGCCTGTTCCGGTTGGGCGAGTGGGACGCCCACCTGGGCCCCGCATGGGCCCCCACGTGCCTGTGGCCGGCAGCCACATCACCCAGGGGAGTTGACCGCACAAAGCCGGAGGAAGTGCTCCCGCGCCAGGGCTCTGGACTGCCTGCTCTGCCAGTTGACCACGTGCATGTCCTGGTGCCCTCCTTCCTGTGCTGACCGTGAGAGGGGTTGCAACAGGGTGCATGGCCCATGGGCCCCGCATGGCATGCTGCTGCTCAGCTCGTACACCAGTTTAAGCAGGTTGACTTCGGATGATGTCAGCGTCCCCTCTCTTCTTAGGGCCTGTTCAATTCACAAAAAAAGTTGCCAAAACGTCACATCCAACTATTCATCAAAAGAAATCTTTCATGCATGGAGTACTAAACGTGTGTTAATGACAAAACCCATTCCATAACCCCCTAGGTAACTTTTCGAGACGAATCTAATGAGCCTAATTTGGCCATGATTAGACAACGTCGTGCTACAGTAAACAATCTCTAATGATGGATTAATTAGGCTTAATAGATTCGTCTCGCGATTTCCCGTCCAAACATGTATTTAGTTTTATAATTAGATCATGTTTAGTCCTCCTAATCTTTGATTTACAATTGCTACAGTAAACGGTAACTTTCAATCTACCCAACTAAACACCCCCTTAGTATCTTTTATATCTCATCTCAACCCATAATGCCAATTTCCTGCATGACAAAGTAAAACACCAACACTCGTGGAAATAATGAGTATTAAACCCTATCACTATGTTTGGTATTTATATTTGACATATTTTCTGCAGGGGTTGACAGTCAAAAATTGGCATTTAAGGACCGTCAAAAAACTCCCCCACACTTAGCCATTGCTCATCCTCGAGTAAAGCTTAGGACTAAGGTGGAAAACATGACTCCAAATCATATGATGCAAACATATAAGTTATTCCAAAACATACCTGTACTTATGAATTTTGAAGTGTATATCATGCCATCTTGGATGGTTGAGGAACGGAACGGCCTTGATTCAAGTCATCTCAACTCTTCTGTTAAGTAACTTGGGTTTTCGATAAATTTTCAAAAACATAACCTTACCTAGCTCCTCAAATGATTCTCTCAGATCGCTCAATGTGTATGATTCCTTACCAAGGCATTTGCCTTCTTTCACCCTACTTCTAAAAGACTTATGTGTGGCTCAAGGTAGGAGTAAAGACAGGGCACACTTGCATCACATATATTGCAAAGTCAAATAGTGGATCCAAGAAGAAAACTGTTCATACAATCTGATCAAGATGTGCATGTGTGTGGACCAATGGAATTGTAGCTCCTTTTTGTATGATCTCTCTCCTCTTGAATTTATTTTGAGAACATGGCTATATATTTTTTTCTTCCCTTTTCTTTTTCTTTTATCATTCTCAATGCTTTTGTGAGCATGTTTTTTTTCTCTTCCCTTTTTTTTCATAGCCCACGTCTCCTTTGCATAGGATATTTGGGGAGAGAGAGCTCAATACTTATATGGAGCATTTATTTTGTGGATGAATGAGATGTATGTTGCTAACTTCCAGTGTAGAAGTTTAGCATGTATATGTGGAGTGTACGTGATCTTGATCATGAAAGCATGAAAAGCATCTTACAAGGGTCACAACAATTTGACAAAACTCAATGTAATAAACAAGCAGCATATGTGTATGGGTTTTTCAATGTGAACATCATATGGCTTTGGTAGGAATAAGGCATCACCGAGGAGCTTTGTAAAGCTATTGATTTTAAATTTTGCAAGAAAAACATCCCAAGCACTTTATACAGAAAGAACAAGATTTCTTTCATCATATCTTATCTCATTGATCAACCACTTAGATAAACATGTTTCCTAAAGATATATGTTCACAAGCACCAGGTGTATGTGCAAGGAATAAAGTATATGCAAGCCAATCAAGGATAAATATGTACCAAAGGAGCATCCAAGTTCATTTTAGCATGAGTTTAATTTCAGTGATCATCTCAAGATAGAAAATATTTAAACTCATGAATTAGAGAGAATGAGGGATAGGCTGTGCAAACCATCGCTCTGGGCGAAAATGTGGTCGAGAGGTGCCAGAGGGCCTTCGGCCGACCAAGAGGATCGGCCGACTCCTACTGGGCCTCGGTTGCCTTGATCTTTCTTGAGCTGACCTGTGCGATGTTGTACATCCTGTCTATGTGTGGTCTTGAATATGTGCACGCTAGAAAACTCGAGAGACCCCCACACTTGATCTTGTATCTGCATTTATTCATACATGGTGAAAACAATGGCTCTTTGGTTTTAAAGACTAAGAGCCTTTATTGGATTCAAATATTTCTATATTTTTATTTATGCAAATTTTTTTATGGAACATTTTTTTGATAGAGCAAGAGAAAGAACTAGCATCACCTGAAAACCAAGATAAAATTTTGTAAAAATGAAACATGTTGCAAAATACTTACCGACCTCCCCCACACTTGGATTTTTGTGTCGCGAGACACCAAAAATCAAGTGTGTTGGCTTCCTTCAAAATTCGTTCCACCAACAAAACTTACCAAGGTGTTACTGCTGATGTAGCTCTATGTTCTTAAGCATCACCTGACCATCGTTCTTCTTAATCTCCACCTGAAATGGTTAGCGACCAAAAATATCCGAAGGAAAGTTGATACTAAAAACATGTTCTTGCTTTTATTTGAAAGGAAAAAATAAATGATAATCCGGGCCATCTCCCGGCAGTGCTTTGTTTATGGTCTGAAGCTAAACCATGGGGAACTCTCACATTGCAGCTGTCATTGGCGACGTAGTTCCCAACCTCATCACCAATTGTTGATGTACCGTTGAAGTTCTGCCTGCAATGTTAGTGCCAAAGATGCAACACGAAATTTGCAATGTTTATGATAAACGAATGCATCTACAACCAGCCTCCTAAACATTTTAGAAATGAGGACCTTAAGGTGGTTGTAGTCCTCGTGTGTGCTTGTGATACAAAGCATGACTAACTCTGGAGATTTATTAAATGAGCATGACTCTTGTGGGATTTCGAAAGAGAATGTTTCATGCTCATTTATAGAATCCTTTTGCTTGGACTCCAGAGTCAATGCTTCAGGCATGTCCAAGGCCTTTGGGTTCTCCAACTCAAGAGGTTCATCATTGAAAATCGGAGTTGTTTCTCGACAATTATCGAGAATAACATCCTGAGGGCCTAAGGGACACGGCTTTCGCTTGATTGAAGGTGATGATGAAGGTCGTTCGAAATGCGAAGTAGGTTCGAATGGTGACACAAACATTACCTTCTCGAGCGGGCTATGCTGGGGTGGAGGCTTTGCTCTTGGAGTTCTCGGGCAAGAGATATAAGTGGCAAGAGCAACTTTCCCAGACTCTTCATGGAGGCGCCCTTGAGATGCTTCTTTTTGGAGAAGTTTTTCTAGTGGGAAGCCTATGAGAAGATCAAAATCGAGGATAGAAAAGATATGGAAATTAGATGAACCTTGATTTTGTCTATTTTGATCGGCACAGCCCTTACAATTCCATGACATTCAAAGATGTGTCCTGAGGGACTTTTGAAAAGCTTGTCGATCGAGGCTAGAGGCATGTTGCCCAAGAAAATGTTCGCAAAGGATTCGGACATGATGCTAGCCTCGACGGCTGGGTTGTGTAAAGGGCTTCTACGGTAATTCCCCCTAAAGAGCAAGACATGGTTTTGGAAGGTGCAACCAGCCGAATCGCTTCGGACGAACGTTTTACTTCCTTTAACCATTCCATCGGTGGTTCCCTTATGGATTTATCGGGGAAAACCTCCATGAGTGGATCTGAAGGATGATAAATGGGAGGTGCCGTAGCCTTTTTGTGCCTAGTGTGATCCGAGAGATTTCCAGAATCCTCGGATGCCGAAGATAGAACTTTTTCTTCCTTCGGTGGCTTTGGTTCGGATGTGGGCTCTAAAACTGGATCGTGCGAGGTAAAAAGGGTTGGCTCGGGTCTTGTCTTAGAGCTGTGCTGGGGTTCATGCTGTGTTTCGGTGGAGGGAGTGTTTTCCAGAATCCTTTCTAGAAGAGCTCTCCCTTCATCTAGGGTTACGTGCATGAACGAACCACCAGCGGCACCATCTAGGATGAACGCAGCTTCCTTTTTTAGGCCTGATCAAAAATGTTGCATGAGCATGAAGTCGGGTATGCCTAAGTCTGGGCCAAACTTGTTTAGTGAAACAAATCTCTCCCAAGCTGCACCTAGAATTTCCTGCTCACCCTGCTGGAAGCAGATGATCTCCCTCCGAAGGGCACATATACGGTGAATGGGAAAGAAGTAAAGACAAAACTTGTCCCGTAATTTTTCCCAATTTCCGTTTACATCCCTAACGGTCTGGTAGTACCATCTCTTTGCCGTCTCATCGAGAGAGAATGGAAATAACTTCCATTTGATGGTCTCTTGTGTCATGCCTGAGATTCTCAAACATGAGCACAACAACTCAAATTCTCACAGGTGATCATAAGGATTTTCGTTGTTGGCCCCTGAGAAGGTTTTATTCCGAACCATGGCTATAAAGCCGGGGTGGAGTTCAAAGCTAGATGTGGTGATTGGTTGATCAGAAGGTGGTAGCTCAAAGAACTCACGCCTTGGAGCAGAGGATTCTAGAATAGAATATTGCTCCATGGTAGAGGAGGTAACTGGTAAAATAAAATAAACAAAAAGATACGAGGACAAACAAGGTTCGAAGATAATACAGCAACCGTTCCCCGGCAACGGCGCCAGAAAGCTTGTTGGTATTTCTTACGGTCGCAGATAAATCCGCAAGCGCACGGATACCGTTGTAGCTTTCACCCGGAAGTATTCAGGGTATCGAATCCATAGGGAACGTGTGTACTAATCTTCTAACGAGATCGTCCAAGGACAACAAGAGATAAATGGCGAGGATAGAGAGGATTCCTATGGTAAAGGACCTTGATGAAGAAATCCGGACGTCAGCTTCCTCGATCCAAGTGAGCGATCATCCAGCGACTAGCAGCTTGCCACGTGGTTCTGTGAGCCGCGCACCAGCGCCGGCGATCCGGGCCTGGCCGCTCGGCCAACAGGCCAGCGCCGTGTGTCCCTGCTGCTCTCCTCGCGGACGCCTGCTACGGCACCGAGTTCGGTCGCTGGCTCTGGCCCCCTGCGTGGCCTGTTCCGGTTGGGCGAGTGGGACGCCCACCTGGGCCCCGCATGGGCCCCCACGTGCCTGTGGCCGGCAGCCACATCACCCAGGGGAGTTGACCGCACAAAGCCGGAGGAAGTGCTCCCGCGCCAGGGCTCTGGACTGCCTGCTCTGCCAGTTGACCACGTGCATGTCCTGGTGCCCTCCTTCCTGTGCTGACCGTGAGAGGGGTTGCAACAGGGTGCATGGCCCATGGGCCCCGCATGGCATGCTGCTGCTCAGCTCGTACACCAGTTTAAGCAGGTTGACTTCGGATGATGTCCGCGTCCCCTCTCTTCTTAGGGCGTGTTCAATTCACGTCACTTTCCATTCTCTTTCTATATCGAGAACCGTGTCAGTTCATTTCTTCTCTTTGTGCACGCAGCCCAATGCATACACTTTTCACTCTTTCACACGAATTAAACAGGCCCTTAGTATCTTTTATATCTCATCTCAACCCATAATGCCAATTTCCTGCATGACAAAGTAAAACACCAACACTCGTGGAAATAATCAGTATTAAACCCTATCACTATGTTTGGTATTTATATTTGACATATTTTCTGCAGGTGTTGACGGTCAAAATTGGCATTTAAGGACCGTCAACAGTGGGCCCACCCGTTCCTGCCCCTCACTCGGGTGGCGCTCGGGAGCGGCCTTCGGACCCTTCTCGGGCCGGCCTTTGAACTCCTAGGCTGTTTTAGGCCTCGATCGGGCCGCCCTAGCTGGGTTTCTTACCTTTCAGGCNGCCGTGGCCCCTGCTCCGCGTGCCCCCGCGTGTCGCCCGGCCCAGCTCCCACGCCGACCGACCCCGCCGCCGCCACCCCCCCGCGTGCCCCCGCGTGTGTAAGTGTTGTGTGCGTATGTGTGTGTTTTTTATTTTTATATGAATTTTGTTATATCATTTTGATATATATCATTTGTGATATCAAGTATCTATTTTTTCTAGTGATATTACCATTATATATATAAACCTATTGATGCTTAATTTTGCTATTTACTTAGTCATAATGAATCATTTTATAATTTTCTTTATATAAACTAGTTTGTATCAATTTTTTGATCAATTATATTAATTTTTAGATATTAGTTGGATACTAGTGTGATATTAGTTTACTTATATCAAAATTAAACTTAGTTTACTTATACCATTTTTTGATATATCATTTGTGATATCAAGTATCTTTTTTTCTAGTGATATTATCATTTTATATATATATAAACCTTGCGATGCTTACCTCATTTATTTATACTGTAATTTTGATATTAGTTTAGTCAAAATATATCATTTTGTAAATTTCTTTATAGAAACTAGTTTATATCAATGTTTTATCAATTATATTATTTTTTAGATATTAGTGTGATACTAGTGTGATATTAGTTTACTTATATCAAAATTAAACTTAGTTTAGTTATATCATTTTTTGATATATCATTTGTGATATCAAGTATCTTTTTTCTAGTGATATTATCATTTTTTCTATATAAACCTAGCGATGCTTATCTCATTTATACTGTAATTTTCGTATTAGTTTAGTCATAATATATAATTTTATAAATTTCTTTATAGAAACTTGTTTGTATCATTTTTTATCAATTATATCAATTTTTAGATATTAGTGTGATATTAGTTTATATCAATTGTGAGATCAAGTTTTGGATATATCAATTTAGTGTCATAGTGTGCTATGTATGTAGTCTATAATTGTGATATCAAGTATGTAGTCTATAATGGGGTCTTCTTTTTAACTATGTTAGTTAAAATGGATTTAGGACTTAACGAAGAGAAAACCAGTAACCTCTTGAGGGACATGATTGCTCAAGCCAGTTGTACGGCTACTGATCAGATCCATGAAGCCGATGATGGCAGCAACACCGACCAGTACCTCAACATGTCCAGTGAGGGAATTGAGCAGTACGATGGTGACGATAGCCAAGGCACCAATGGTGACGAGGTATATATACATTAGCACATTTAGTAATAATCTCACGATGTTTTAAGAGGTACATATATTAATAATTAAGTATCCTCGCTATTGTTGACGGTCCTTAAGTACCACTTTTGACCGTCAATCCTAATAGAAAATATATACAAAAATGCATTCACCAGAGTTACAGGGTTTATATCTAATCCATTACATAAGTTTTGGTGAATATGTGAGTGCAGGGATTAAATGATAAAAGAGGAGAACATTTGGGCTCAGGGCCAGGTCGCCCGACCCCCTTCGGTCGGCCGACCTGGGCCCAAGCCCAATGGAGCCCATCTTTGACCTCAGCAAAGAAGCACACTCTAGGACCATCCTAGCCACTGATGTTGACACCAGGTTTTCGCACCAGATATGCTGAGTCAGATATGACGTGGTGAGGCTGGAATTACGCAGTGGGCCCGTTGACTGGTCAAACAAATAGTGCCAGAAAAGGAAACCGAAGATGACAGAGGGGGAAGCCGACGTGAAGAAGAGGTCCGATAAGGCAAGGGAATCCGATCTAGTGACGAACGAAGGAAGATGTGTCGGCTCAGAAGGAAGCGTATCAGATACAGGGGCTATTTCCTTTTTGAAGGCATATTGAGAGTCCCATTCTATATTAGATCTAGTTTACTTTATCCGCAAGTTAGTCTAGTCCGATCAGGACTCTCCATGACCAGGGTATAAATATGAACCCTCGTCCATTGTAAAAATTATTCTCACAATCAATACAACCCGGCTTCACGCCAAAAACCCTAGTAGTAGTTACCGACGAAGCTCATTGGTGGACGGGCTGCATCAGTTCTGATCTCCGGCTTACCAGTAAGTTAGTCAATTTATCAAACTAGTATAGGCTTTGAATTGAGGCGCATCGCCCTTTCTCGTTTATACTGTTCAACCGATTTATCTCTGGATAATCAAGATTGATATAGATTCCCTACGTCGGAGCTAGATCAATATTGATTATTCAACAGTTAATCGTTTTATCGGGTTGCACTTTAAGTCTAGATTCCCTACGTCGGAGCTAGATATCAAGATTAGGCTAGATTCCCTACGTCGGAGCTAGACTCATCTTGGTTACTAAAGGCAGTTTTTGCGGTTTGTTTGGAGTTGCTAGATTGGTTTAGATCTACGCCATGTGAATCAATTCTACTTCTTCAACGGCTTTGAGCATTGGTCTTGGTCCGATTTAAGCAATATTTATCTTACAGCATCGTTCTAGGTCCGATCCATGCTTTGTGGTTTAATCTGGTTGTTCTTTGAGTATTGCGCTGGTGTAGATTCCCTACGTCGGAGCTGGATCTTCGCAATACGATTAGATTGATCTTTGATTGTCATGCTTGGTCTAGATTCCCTACGTCGGAGCTAGATTCATCTTGTTTAGTCAAAGGAAGCTTTGGTTATGCCTTATTGCTATTTGAATGTTAAGTGTGGTTTAGATTCCCTACGTCGGAGCTAGGTCTTGCTTGATTATTTGGTAGCATATCTTAGAATCAGAACGACCCTGTTAATGTTTTATCTGCTTATTTGCTTAATCTGATTAACACCTGTGCGAGCATCTTGTTTAGTTGACAGGTTGATGAGTTGAGTTTGATTGTCTAGCTATCTGATCTGATCATTGCTGGAGAAATCTAGATTCCCTACGTCGGAGCTAGATTTCTCTGAAAAGGTTCTGGTCCGATTGGCTGGTTAGATGGTCCGATGAGATAAATCAAACTGGCAACTAGGCAAGATGGACAATGTATCGGCTTACACTTTGATTATTTAATATCATGTTCAAAGGCACAGCTGATCCATTACTTTACATATTGGCCTTGTTTTATGCTTTATTTTATTATTCAAAGGCTGATCTGTTATATCAATCAAGGTCCGATCCTGATTGGTCCGATTCTGAGGTCCGATTCGGTGTCTGATTGAGGTCCGATTACTCGGTCTGATTGACGTCATCAATGAAGTCCGATTTTGAGGTCCGATTTGTATCGGCCGACACGTGCCTGATTGGGTCTTGGCTAAAATTCGACGTTACTCCATCGTCTGAAATAGAGCCGGCACAATCAAAGAGTAATTTAACTATTTATTCTCCTTGTCAATTTCAGGTCAAATTGACTGGCACGCTGCGAACCTAAACTGGAGTGTGGGCTGGCACTGGAGTGAAGCAAATCTCCCTGGTCTTCGTGTGCTGCACGCAGAAAATACAACCGCCGATTTTTTGCGTCAACAACTGATTTCCATGTCGGTTGGATCCAAGAGATGGGAATAGTCCAAGGGAGGGGTCACATGGATTGAAGGGCCCACCTCGCAAACTAAACGTACTCAATCCAAGCGTACCCAACTGGAACCGACTTCAGGGCCCACAGTGCAGTCACTCAGAAGAAACTGGGCCCGAGAAGCGGCAACTCCAGGTCGGCCGACCCCCTAGGTCGACCGATCTGAGCGCACGCCCCAATCGGTCCTTCCTTGACCCGTAACTTCCATCCGCCTTCAGGAGCAAATCCAAGCCGTGCACGACTTAGGACAGTGGATCCTAGGGTCGGCCGACGCTAGGGGATCGGCCGACCTGGGCCCACCTCCAAACCGTCTCAACCTCCTCGTACCGACTCCAAACTGCCTCTACAAGCTATAAATACCTGAGTTCGGGGCTAAGCAAATCATCAACGAGCTAGAGCAACAAGTCAAGACGAGGCCCTTCTCAAATGAGAGTAGAAATAGGGAGAGAGTGAGGGAGAGTTTTGAGAAGTCCCGGCGTGTCGGCGACCCTCCACTTGTACCTCAGCGGATACGAGCTCTTTAGTAAGTATCCGGGCTATTCAGCTCATTATTTAAGTTTGAGTTATAGAAAGTTGTGTTTTGTGCTTGTGGGTTCGTTGCTTTATTCATAAAGTATTCTAATCTCTGCGCAAGGTTAGGATAGCTGATATCATCGTAAGAATGGTGCTTAGGAATGTATCTGCCCTCGTTTGCCTCGTAACCCCACGGATTAGTAGAGGTAGGCGACAGGTGGTGACAGCCCTGTCCGTCCATTGCAATTGTCCACGTTCGGGTACGGTGTAGAGCTGTATGCCGGTAATTTTGTAGAGGCCTAGCATACCTCGGTGCCCAAAGCAAGTATAGGAAAACTCCCTTCATTATATTCCCAGCTTAGTGCTAAGTTATCCTTTCTACCCAGCCTTTATATAACCTCGATCGATCTGGCCAACCTTAGCGATTAGACAGTGCTCTCTCATTCCCTGTGGATTCGATACCCCGAATACTTCCGGGTAAAAGCTCGCTTGTGGATTTATCTGCGACCGTAAGAAATACCAACAAGGTTTCTGGCGCCGTTGCCGGGGAACGGTAGCTGTGTTGTCTAAGAACTACGGTTGCCCATTTATCCTTTATTTTATTTTCCTTTTCTTTTATTTTTACCCATTGACTCCACCCAAATCCATGAGTTCTCCGCTCCAAAGGGCGAACTATGGGAGCTGCACCCCTCGGTAAATCCTATACAAATAGATAGCTATGAGTTTCGTCCTGCTTTCATAGCTATGGTCCAGGAGACATCCTTCTCAGGACGTGATGGTGAAAAACCCATACCATCACCTGCACGAATTTGAGTTGCTATGCTCGTGTCTGATCATATCAGGCGTGACGCAAGCAACGATTAGACAGAAGCTTTTCCCGTTCTCTCTCAAAGAGAGGGCAAGGAAGTGGTATGACCATACCGTTGGGCTAATAAAAGGTGAATGGGAAAAGTTACGAGACAAGTTTTGTCTGGAGTACTTCCCCGTTCATCGGATCTGTGCCCTTCGAAAGGAAATCATTAACTTCCAGCAAAAAGAGAGGAAAAGATCGTGGCAGCATGGGAATGATTCTAGGATTTGTGTCTTATTGGCACAGATTTAGGCTTTCTGGACTTGATGTTATGCAGCATTATCAGTTTGGTTTGACTAGGGAAACTACCCGATTGGTTGATATAGTTGTCAGAGGATCATTCTTACATGTAACACCGGCTAGAGTGAGAGAGGTCCTGGAGAAAATTCGAGAGAACTCTCCGACTGCTATGGATGGAACTAAGCAAGAAGACCTTCAACTAGATTCTATCTTACCCGTAGACTTGCCCAGTCCAGATCCAACTCCGGAGACACCATCCGTTAAGGTAGAGGAAACTCAGCCTTTCGGATTACCTTTTGACTTCGAGGATGATCTCTTTGAAAATCATGGAAACACCTCAGATTACTCAAGGCACAAGAAGGCTATGACACCCCCTATTTCTCATCCTCCTGATCCTCCCCACGAAGCATTTCTTCATGAAAGACATAAAGGAGGAATGGTCAGATGGAATGTGGCACTTTTCTGAAGCAATTTGGAATAGTTCACCTTCCATGATCCTTCCATGTTCTATAAGGGGGATTGCCATAGAAACCTATCTCAACCTCACCATGGATGACAACATCATGTCATGGCACATTGCGCACACTCTCTTAGGAAATGTTCCACTAAGGCCATCCGACAAGCTCCTCAAATGTTGTCCTTTTGGACACATCATTCAATGTCGGGGGATCGCCAGTGCTGTGACAATCAGCTAGACAAAATCAAGGTCAATTTAGATTTCCACATCTTTGATACCCTCGATTTTGATCTACTCCTAGGATATCCGCTAGAAAAGCTTCTCCAGGGAGAAGTATCTCATGGGAGCCTTCATGACATGCTTGGGAAAGCTGCTTTTGCCACTCCTATCTCTTGCCTAGAAATTCCAAGGGCAAAGTCATCTCCCAAGCATAACTCGCTGAGAAGGTGATGTTTGTGTCGCCATTTGCACCGACATCTCATCTCTACGAACATGAACAACTTCCATCACCCTCGAACGAGTGAAAGTTTTGACCCCATGGCCCTTGGGACATTGTTAAGAATCAACCCCAATCATCCACAATGAATCTCTTGAGTTGAAGAACACAAGGGCCATGGACAGGCTTGAAGCGTTGACTCTGGAGTCCGAGCAAAAGGATTCTATAAATGAGTATGAACCCTTCTCTTTTGAAATCTCACCAGAGTCATGCTCCTTTAACGAATCTCCAGAGTTTACCACAATTTGTGCCATAAGCACATACGAGGACTACAACCACCTTGAGGTCCTCAATTCTAAAATGTTTAGAAGGTCGGTTGTAGATGTATTTGTTTATAATAAACATTGCAAATTTCGTGTTTGCATTTGTGGCACTAACCTTGCAGCTAAAGCTTCAATGACACATCAACCATTGGCAATGAGTTTGGAAACTACATCACCAAGGATAGTTGCAATGTGAGGATTCCTCATGGTCTAGGTTCAGACCATAAACAAAGCACTACCAGGAGATAGCCTGGATTATCATTTATTTTTCTCTCAAATAAAAAGCAAGAACATGTTTTTAGTATAATCTTTCCTTTGGGTATTTTTAGTCACTAACCGTTTCAGATAGAGATTAAAAAGAATGATGGATAGGTGATGCTTAAGAACATAGAGCTACATCAGCTACAAAAAACCTCGGTAAGTCTTGGTTTGGGAATGGTCACAAAAGAAGCTTGAACTCCACACACTTGAGCTATGTTGCATTGCACTGCAAACTCCAAGTGTGGGGGAGGTATGTGAGTATCCCGAGTAAGTTTTTGTTGAGCAAAATATTATTTCAGTTTAGAGTTGGTGTTAGTTCTTGCTCATTGAAAAAAATAGTTCCAATAAAGGCTCTTGGTCTTTAGAACCAAAGAGCCCTTGTTTTGTTTCCACCATGTCTGAATAAATACAAGTACAAGATCAAGTGTGGGGGTCTCTCAAGCTTTTTGACTCACACATGTTTGAGACCACCCACAGACGTGCTGCACAACATCGCACAAGACTACACAAGAAAGATCAAGGTGGAAAAGGCCCAGAAGGGGTCGGCCGACTCCCCCAGGTCGGCCGAAGGCCCTCTGGTGCCTTTCGTCTCCAATTTCGTCCAGAGCGATGGTTTGCGCACCCTATCCCTCATCCTCTCTGATTCATGAGTTAATTTGTTCCTGTCTTCAGATGATCATTAAAATTAAACTCATGATAAAATAAGCTTTGATGCTCCTTTGGTTTATATGTCTATCCTTGATTGGCTTGCATATTCTTTATTCCTTGCACATACGCCTGCTACTTGTGAGCATATATATCTTTAGGAAAGCATGTTTATCTAAATGGTTGGTTAATGAGATATGGTATGATGAAAGAAATCTTACTCTTTCTGTATAAAGTGCTTGGGATGTTTTCTTGTAAAACTAAAAATTAATAGCCTTGCAAAGCTCCTCAGTGAT
>CM014278.1:5513044-5536426 GCA_004135705.1 Alloteropsis semialata
GGATCGGGCAATTGGATATTTGTTTGCTAAAAAAAGAGACAGTATTATTGCCGATTTAATTTGCAAAAGAGTATGAATTAAGAAAAATCGGATTATTACCGATATTGCATCAAGTAGCATTCTTGCACCCTCAGCGGCCTTTTGTGCAGTCTCTTCGGCTTCTCTGGAAGTTGATTGGCCAAGGATTTTTCCGGGAGGCTGTGTATAAAGATTATTTGATCACGGTGAATCGGAATTTAAAAGAAGAATCGGAAAACAGAATCGGAAGGGTAAAAGATCGTACCACTTGGCTTTTCTTCGGTTTCTTTGGTGCAGGAACTTTTGTAGGAAAGGTTTTCCTCTTGCCCTTGCCATCCATAATATCCTTCAGGGTTGGAGCGGTAGAGCCGATTCTTGGATTTGGGGTCTTGATAAAATATTGAATCGGCCTTCCACTATTGCTCACTGCTGGTGCATTCTCTTCAACTGGCTGTTAAGAGAAAGGAATTCAAATTATGAAGAGTTCGTCTAAATTAAAATAGATGAAGTAGACAGATTTCAAAAACTTATAGGATTTTCTATGGCCTCAAAATCGGAATCGATGAGTGTGCAATACGTAATGGCCGGAAGTCTGAATATGTGAAGACGCAATTCCTTCCACCAAATTCTGAAGAGCCTGGATGAGAAGCTAGTGCATAGCTATTCTTGTATTTCAAAGTCGGCTTGGGGGACAAGAGATAAAATCCTATCCATTTCCAGAGATGATGAAACCGATTCTCTGTGCTTGATTTTGTCAGAGAAGTAAAGGCCGATCGGGAGTTGACCAAAGCCCAACTGACGAGCTGCCACCGATGGATTGTAGAATTCGTATGATGTGGTCTTACGGCCAAAAGCGATGTTGCTGCCTAGAATAGTTGGCGTGATAAAAGTCTTGAGGATAGGCATGATCGACGCCAACTCATTCTGGATGTTGAATAAGGGCAGTTCATAGTCACGATTGGGATCACTGTAGGCGAAGTAGCTGAAACGCTCCGATGCGATCCCGTGGTAAAAGCTTTCAAAGTATGTGGCCATGTCCTTTGATTCAAGCCTTGATCCGGGGCAGACTGATGCTGCTTCTCCGAATGACATGCATCGGCGACTGGTTGCATTTTCTCCTTCTGCATAATAGTTTGGGAATTGGTGTTCCTTGAAATTGTATCCAAAAGCAGATTGGAATTGTGTTTGCAACCATAGCTGAATAAACCACCAGGGGCCTCCGATGTGACCAACTGCTTGGCCGTCTAGCAATCTGGCCGATACCTGGTGAAGAAGATGATAGACAGCTCCGAGAAGAAGACGGCCAAGGGGGACTGCTTCGCTGTGAGATAATGCTTCTACGATTGCCTGCATGTTGGAGGTGGCACCAAGAGTTGGCCCGCAGAATATAAATCTTTCCAACCACATGTTAAGGAAAGCGGCATGTTCCCTGTCTCCGATAGTGCCAGTTTTGCAGTGATCGGCAACATATTTCTTCCAACTTTTGGAGCCTGTGCCTACCAGTTTGTAATTCAGCTCATGGGACAGCTTTCTTGGGTTCATGGCGTTGATGGTGTTGAGACCGGTCAGCATATGCACATCCATGAGTGTTGGCGTCATCGGACCGTGACCGAATATGAAAGCATTCAGAGCATCGAACCAGAAAAGGGAGGAAGCGGCCAGTAGGTTCTCGTCCTTGACCATGTCAGCAAGAGAGAGTGTGAGACATTGGCCGATATCTTTCTCATCCCAAAAGGTGGACTTGGCAGTTTGCATTCTGAGAAACCAATCTCTCCATCCTGGGACACTGCCAGGCCACGATCGGAACGAGCCAGTCCAATCGGTAACTTGTAGATCCGATCCTTTGAAGGGGAGTCTCTCCGATTCCATATTGATTAGGTCCGTCGGATCGGGGTCGCCCATCGGACCTAGGTAGTATCCAACTTCCACATGGGAGACGGGGATGACTAGGTTTTTCTTAAAATGCTACAATCGGAGAAATAAAATAATAAATGCGGAGATGGAGGCTCATAGATAGTTTTTGGAAAGGAAAATGCAGAGATTAAAATGGAGATTTTTGGGTGATTTTTACCTCAGGAACTTGATCAGTATCCGCCTTATCAAGGGAAGCCGCCATTGATGGAAGAAAATGGATCTACAATGAACAGTAGTGCAAAAAGGGGAAGACCTAAGAGATTGCAGAAGAGTGCAGTAAAATCCAGATGCGTGACATGAATCATCTGCGGAAGAATCCCTTACCTGGTTCGCGATGAAAAAGTGAAGCTTGAAGATCAGGTGTTCGCCGGGCAAGATCTCGCAGAGGTGACAATGGCGGACGTACGAGCGTAATAGCAGATGCGAGTTGAAGAAGATGACGGTTGGGTCTGCATTTATAGGCTTATGGGAGAAGGAACCGCCCGAAGGCCACGGCGCCGAATCCGCACGGGATTCGAGGGTTGCAACAGTGAAGGGGGCGGGTTTCCATATGCTGTCAGCTGCCAGGGCCATCATTACTCGGAGAATTTTGGAACAAAAATAATATTTTATCCCAAAATTGGGGGGCATGTGTTGACACCAGATTTTGACTCGGCTGGAGTTGTGCGCGACAGAGCTGATGCAGAGGCCGAGTCCGATTCTGTATGCCATCCTATTCCGATCGGAGTTCGTCCGATAGGAGTCCCGATCGGGCACGAGACAAAGGAGGCCGGAGCATGTACGACTTCTCAGGGAGACGCGTCTGGAAGATTCTTCAGGGCCTGATTGTGCGTCAAGATTTGTAATAGTTTTAGTAATTTAAGATTAGATTACTTTAATTAAATTAGAGATATTGTCGTAGCCGACAAGTTTTAGCTAGATTTCCAGGGTATAAATATAAACCCTGTGCCATTGTAAAAAATGTTCACACAACCATTCAATCAAACACAACTTTCGGCCTAACGTGCCACCCAAACCCTTTTCGTCGAGTTCTTCAGCAAGCAGGGCTGCATCATCTTGACCTCCGGTTTGTCTGTAAGTCCGACACCCTTATCGAATTAATCTAAGCTTTAGATTGAGGCGTATCGCCCTTCTTCGTTTAGTTAATTCACCAATTTATTGAGTTATTCTAGGCTTTAGATTGAGGCGTATCGCCCTTCTTCGTTTAGATTGCTCACCCTTTACCGTATCTTGCTGTTTTATCTTATCGGCTTACATCTATCAGAGAAGATCTATTTTGTTTTATCATAACTTAAGCTTCATAATAGATCTGTTCTTATTGTTTATATAGCTGATTTGGATCTAATTCGCAAGTTACAAATAGATCTAATTTAAATAAGTTGTTTGATATAAATTGATCTATTGGTATAAATAGGCTGATCGGTGCCCTGCTAGCAACGCTGTCTCGAAATCGATCCGATTGTTAGTGACACGAGAATTAGTTTATTTATTGCCTTTGGAAAGATGAATATTAAAGAACGAGTTTAGATTAGATCTATCTCCGATTCGGTTTACATGATCGATGGTTTAACCTAATGCTGTACCTTCACGATTCGGTTTTTCATAGCCGATGGTCCGTTTTAATACTTGTTACATCTTCACAAATCGGACTCATAGCCGATGGTTTATACTCTCAAATCAGACTTCCGTTTTACGCTGATCCGATCTGTTGGGACAAATCGGGGCCTTGGCCGATGAGTTCCTTGTTGTTTACTGATTAAACTTTACCTTGTCAATTTCAGGTCAAATTGACTGGCACGCCACGAACCTCGAGATTTTGGACCTGCACTGAAGTGAAGCAAATCTTCCAGGCCACAGTGTTAATTTCCAAGAGTCAACGCCTGACTTTTTGGACATCAACATGACCGCACCAAGGATGGAGGCGCCGACAACGAAGGGCCACTGGACTCACACATGACGTGTGAAGTCTGTGGAGAAACTGGCCACTCGGGGAACAACTGCCCCGAGACACAAGAGGAGGTACAGTTCGTGAACGGCAATAACAGATACCGGCCTCAAGGGAACTGGAATCAGCAACGCCCATTTTACCAGGGAGGTAACAATAATAACTCTTTCTCCAATCAACCTTCCCTTAAAGATCTTGTCCTTGGTCAGGCCAAGATTAATGAGTCTATCTCCAAGAGGCTTGCTGTTAATGATAAGGCTCTAGAGGGCATAAACTCTAAAATAGAAAGTTTGTCCTCCACCTTTCAAAGCCAGCTGAGTTTTAATAAGATGTTAGAAACCCAATTAGCTCAGTTAGCTGCCGCTGTTCCGTCTGGTGATAAGGGGCGAATTCCCGGACAGCCGGATTCGTCATTTGAAAATGTTAAGGCTGTGTCCACGAGGAGCGGAAAGGCTACTCGGGACCCGGTTCCCCCTAACCATGCAGAGAAAACAGCAGCACCAAGAAAGGAGATCCCTACTGTGGAAGAAGAGCCAGAAGCCGAACTAGCACCAGCTGGACAGACCGCGCCGCATGAGTTCTACGACTCCAACGTCTTGCCATTCCCGCAGCGTCAAAAGAAACCATCCGCGGACGAACAATTCGCCAGGTTCGTAGAAGTCATACAGAAATTGAATATACATGTGCCTTTGCTGGATGCTATGCAGGTACCGAACTATGCAAAGTACTTGAGGGACATTCTCAACAACAAACGTCCACTTCCAAGTACCGAGGTCGTAAAGCTGACTGAGGAGTGCAGCGCAGCGATTCTAAATAAAGTTCCGGAAAAGAAGAAGGATCCAGGATGTCCCACCATCACATGTACAATTGGGACACAACACTTTGAGCATGCACTCTGTGATCTAGGGGCAAGTGTCAGCGTAATGCCAAAGTTAGTTTTTGACCGCCTCAACTATACTACCTTGTCTCCTACTCCCATGAGACTGCAGTTGGCCGATTCCACGGTTCGCTACCCGGAGGGGATAGCCGAGGACATTCCGGTGCGCATCCGGGATTGCTTCGTTCCTGTCGACTTCGTGGTACTGGACATGGACATGAGCAACGATTCGTCGCTCATCCTTGGGCGACCCTTCTTGAGCACAGCAGACGCTCACATTAATGTGGGTGCTGGAGAAATCCAGCTCAACATTAACGGAAGGAAGGAGAAGTTTGAGTTCAGGCCAAAAGTGGAGCAATGCTCCATGATCAAGATCAAGTACGGGAGAAACAGTCAGAACGTCAAAGAGGTGGAAGTGACACCTCCAGAGAAAGACAGCCTAATTAAGTTCATGGAGAAGTTCTGGGAGAAGGATTTCCCCATCCGGTATTATGCAAAGCAGAACAAGAAGTCTACACGAGGTGCAAAAGCACAGACGAAGAAAACACCGGAACAGGCTGTCGACCGCCAGAAAAAGGGAAAACAGGTATGGCGGGTTAAATCATCTGTATCCTCATCTCCAGGGTCAGACGCGCTTCGTCAAGTTGAATCCTACAAAGGAGACGTCTTCGCTCGACGACGTAAAACTCGAGTCCTGTGCCGACAGGTACATCGGTGTTAACAAACTAGCTTGGGGGAGGACCCTCCACCAGGTAAGTTCAGGTAAGTATGATTGTATAAAGTTTTTTGTTCAAATAAAGTTAGTAAATGAGAGCCATCTATAATAATCCCATAAATGTTTTAAGTCTATGCTTAAATCTTTTCCTTTGGATATGATGAAAAGTTGCTCTTATTTCTCTCTTGTACCTATGTTTCAACCTGTTATTCTCTTAAGTTTTGAGTTTGCTGGTTGAGCATGATCTTTTCTGTTATCTCGTCTATCTATGGGTAGCATAAGCATGCTCTGGTCTAGGTTGTTGTTAGCTAAGATATGATAAGATCTGAGTGCCCTAAGATCTTACTAAGCTGGACTTGATAACCGGAGTTTTCTCTTTAAAATAAAACAGAGAGTTCCTTATGGTGATTAAATTCCCTACCAAAGCTCATAATGTTTTAAACCCCTACATAAGCAACTTGTTTTGCAATGAGTTTTGTCAAGGTCACTGTGATTCTTAGAGATTTACTTCATGCTTTTAAAACCAAGGTCACGTACACGCCACCATATACATGTTATACTTCTACTCTGGAAGTGAACATGGCACCCATCCATCCACAAAATAAAAGCTCTACGTAAAGTATGGTACTCTTCCCTAACTTTGTTGCAAAAAGAGACATGGAGCTGAAAAAATATATATATATAAATATAATTTGGACACATGAAGGTCCAAGAATATATATAAAAAAAGAGTGAGAGAGCAAAATGAAGGCTCTTTGTTCAAAAATAAAGCCATGTCTCTAAAAAGCAACTTTATAAAAAGGGAAGAGGGACCTGTAAAAAAGAGCTATCATCTTCTATGCCATACACACACGTGTACATCTTGGTTTGAGAGTATGACTTATTTCTCTTTGAATCCTCATTTTGACTTTACAATATGTGCATTGCAAGTATGCGATATAGCTCTCCTAGCACAAGCTCCACTCCAATGAGTGACATGAGAGTTGAGAGAGGAAATTGGTAAGGAATTACGCCATGAGTGACTTGAGAGTACCACCTAAGGAACTCCACCTTTTGAAAATCCCAAAACCTCCGGTTTGATTGTCAAGCAAGGTAGAAGGAAAGGTGCTTGGTCTAAGTCATTCTAGCCATCAACCGCCCAAGACAATGAGAACCTACAAGCCCCATGAGAGGCCAAGGTAATAAGGGAAGTATATTTTTACCAGCTTATTCAATCCTTGGTAGAATATCTTGCTGAACCACTGGTACTTTTGAAGAGTAATGAGGAAGCAACTCCTGATCCACTGAGCCTAAAAGTTATAATCTTTGCTCGGGACGAGCAAGGGTTAAGCTTGGGGGAGTTGTTGATAGTCCTTATAACATAAAATCCGACCGTCAATAGGCTCAGAAACCAATAAAGATCAGGGCATAACTTAGACATTAGTATTCAAATAATGGTATACCATGCATATCTGGAATATATTTGAGTATAGGGACTACGGTGCAAAAGATGGGCGAAACTGGGCACAGGCCCAGGTCGGCCGACCTGGCTAGGTCGGGCGACCTGGCCTGAACCCCGATCAAGCTCAATTTCGACACAGGTCAAAAAGCACACTGAAGAAGGATCATGGACATTGATTCATCGTTGGTTCAAGTCAAGGGTGAGGATGAGCCATGTGTCATTCCCATGGATTGAAGGGCCCACACATCAACACAATTGCACCCAAATGGAGTATACCCACCTGGAACCGTCATGAGGACCCACATGGAAGTCTACCAGAGAAGAGTGGGGCCGAATGGCGGCGGAACCAGAGTCGGCCGTTTCGCTTCCCCCTTGACCAGTACCTGTAAACTGTCATCAGGAGTTCATCAGAGCCATGCATTGCTGAAGACGGTGGATCCAAGGGTCGGCCGACGTGGGGAATTCGGCCGACCTAGGCCCACCTCCAAACTGCCTAAACCGCCTCTGGCCGGCTCCAACCGCCTATGTGATGCTACAAATACCTGCAAAGGTACTCAACACACCAGAAGAAGAGCTCTCCTTTGCTACAAGCTTAGTCTTAGCCTTAGTAGTGATAGTCATAGTGTTAGATCTTCTGAAGGGCTTCCGAAGGAGTCTTGGTAAGTTCTAGAGTTCAGTTCTTGTATTCTCTTACTTACTTGTAATACTCTGAGCTTAATGGAAATACCTTCATACTTATGTTGTATGCTTCAGTTATACCTTATCTACTTAGTATACACTACTTATGTCTTACACCTCAATCAAGTGAATGTATGCTATGGCATTGGCTCAATGTGCCTTTTGGTTGCTCTATTTATTAACGTGATAGATAGAGTTGTATCTCGTATTGCAAACATGGTGTTTGGGATACGGTATACTATTGAGGGTACCGCTGCCCCACGGATTAGTAGAGGCAGGCGGCAGGTGGTGACAGCCCTGTCCGTCCTTTGTAATCCTCCACGTACGGGAGTGGGTATTAGGCCTTTATGATAAGACGTCCTACTGTCATCCCTTGATGAGGGAACCACTGGATACCTCGATGTGTCCTCTTGCATACGATCATTGAATGAGCTTGTATAGGGTATTGTAGTATATCCAAGTTCCATAAGTATGATGCTAATGAACCCTTGTTAATCTTCACTAGTGTACTATACTAACTAAGAATAACATAATGATGAGCAATGAACTTCTGTGTGTCAACCCATTCATTCACTTCTATATCTTTTACCCCTGTTTAGATTATGGTACATTAATACTGTTGTACGTAAGAGCATTGGATGGCACATCTCTCTTTTAACTAAACGCTTTCCCTGCGGATAAACAAATAACGATACTCTGGAATACTCCCAGGTGAAATGCTACAACGTACTTCTGTGCGCTTGCAGAATATCTGTAACGTCTAGATTTACGATGAAGTATCTCTAGTACCATTACTACTCTAAGTAGTGATGCTAAGAAGTACCAACATAGTTCTACGCAAGGCAAGTTCATCTACCAACCTAGGCCCTCCAAACCATCCCCATCAAATGGCCATTCGTGGTCTGGGGGCTGAACATGGTCAGGCCCCTCAAGAAGGCGTCCGGGGGCTTCACCCACCTGCTGGTTGCCATCGACAAGTTCAGCAAATGGATTCAAGTTCGCCCGATCACCACAATCAAATCCAAGGAGGCCGTCAAATTCTTCCTCGACAATGTTCATCGCTTCAGGGTCCCAAATTCCATCATTACGGATAATGGTACGCAGTTCACAGGGAAAAAACTCCTCCAATTCTGCGATGAATACCACATTTGGGTGGATTGCGCAGCCGTCGCACACCCCCGCACGAACGGATAGGTCAAACATCTGAACGGCATGATCCTCCAGGGCCTCAAGCCCCAAATCTTCGAACGACTGAAGAAATTTGGTAACCGATGGGTCGAGGAACTCCATGCGATGATATGGAGTCTAAGGACGACGGCCAGCCGAGCGACCGGCTTCACGCCATTCTTCCTACTTTATGGGTCGGAGGCCATCCTTCCGACAGACCTCGACTATGGGTCGCCGTGGGTTCGGGCCTATGACAAGGCCGGCAACCAAACATCCTTGGAGGATATGACGGACCAACTAGAAGAGGCCCGCGATATAGCGCTCCTGCGGTCGGTGAAGTACCAACAAGCACTACGCCAATATCACAGTCGTCGGGTGTGGGAGCGTGCCTTCAACGTCGGGGACCTAGTGCTTCGCCTGGTCTAAAGCAACACGGATTGGCACAAACTCTCTTCGCCCTGGGAGGGTCCCTACCTCGTCTCCCATGTCCTCTGAATCAGCACATACAAGCTGCAGACCGCCGATGGCGAGGAGTTCACCAACACCTGGAACATCGAAAAGCTACGTCCCTTTTAGCCCTAAACCTTCATCCATATTGTACATATTTTTGGCACGCTCCATGACTGCTCACAAGCAACCCCCGACCCCAACTGCACGGTGTCGGATTTATGGACCCGGCAGTCCACACAGGGTAGTCTGCGTGGTTGATTTGTTGAGAGACAGATCGAGGATCACAAGTCGATGGTGACACAAGACGCAAGGATTGAACAGGTTCGGGCCGTCAAGATGACGTAATACCCTACGTCCTGTGTTGGATGTGTGTATTGCTGTGTATGAAGTTCCTGAAGGATCTCCATAGTTGGGTTCTAGTCTCGAGGTGTAGATTGGCTGTTGTTGATCGTGTTGATCTCCTGTTTTGGAGGGGGGTCTCAAGGCACCTTATATAGTCCGGTTGCCTTGAGTTACAAGTCGGCTAGAGATCGTAACCTACCCGGAATACAAGGATTCGATCCTATAACGATTACAGATATCTTTCCCTAGAATTCCGACTAGTTTATCTTGATCTCTGATCTTCTTGCGAAGCATGCCGTCTCCTTCCTTGTCCTGCGCGCTGTCGTACCCAACCCGGCTTGTCCGACTGGTGGGCCTCCTGACTGGTGGGCCATCCAGTCTGACAAGCTGGGTCGATAGCACTCGGATTGGGCCGCCCCTTGCTGGTTGGGCCAATCCGCCTTCTGAGTACCCTCGAGGGTCTATCCCCGACAAGCCCTCGAGTAGTACGTGGTTGAGCGACAACCCGGCGAGGTCGTGCTACCTGCTGAGCTTTGAGCTCGCTGCGGTTGGAAGCAAAACCGCGTGATACTGGAGAGAAAAGAGAGCCGTCTGTAATGGATGCGCCGCGAGGTGCGTCCGTTGGCCGTAGCCCCCGAGCCTTGAAGCGATTCTGGAGGAATCGGTCCAAGGGTTTGTAGCCTTGTTCTGATCATCTTCGTCATGGTCGCCAGTCAATCAACGGATGCGCCGCGAGGTGCATCCGTTGGCCGTAGCCCCCAAGCCTTAAGGCAATTCCATAGGAATTGGCTCAAGGCTCACTTCGAGGAGCATTTCAGCATTTTCTTCTGGCGTCAATTTCGGTGGCTCGCCCCCTATCGTGAGGGCCACAGCTCGCCGATAGGTCATCCCGGCGCCAGCCCCCCGAGTGCGAGGGCCGAGGCTCGCCAGGCGGTCGTCCCTGTGTCAGCCCCCGAGCGTGAGGGCCAAAGCACGCCGAGTAGTCGTCCCGGCGTCAGCCCTCGAGTGTGAGGGCTGAGGCTCGCGAGTAATCGTCCCGGCGCCAGCCCCCGAGCGTGAGGGCTGAAGCACGCCGACAAGTCGTCCTGGCGCCAGCCTCCGAGTGTGAGGGCCGAGGCGCACCAAGTAGTCGTCCCGGCGCCAGCCCCCGAGCGTGAGGGCTGAAGCACGCTGAGTAGTCGTCCCGGCGCCAGCCCCCGAGCGTGAGGGCTGAGCACGCCGAGTAGTCGTCCCGGCGCCAGCCCCCGAGCGTGAGGGCTGAGCTCGCCGAGTAGTCATCCCGGCGCCACGAGCGTGAAGGCTGAGGCGCACCGAGTAGTCGTCCCAGCGCCAGCTTCCGAGCATGAGGGCCGAGGCACGCCGAGTAGTCGTCCCGGCGCCAGCCCCCGAGCGTGAGGGCCGAGGCAAGTGCGGGGATCCGAATCGAGACCTTGCAAAAGAAATACAATGCCAAAGCGTAACAAAGCATAAATCCAAGAGGAAAGGCAATCGGCATGTGTATGAAAATGAATCCTGCTTCCAGCTTTTTAAGTCTATTAATTTCTCCGGGTAGTTAGCCTGTTACGTTTATGCACCTGATCTCTGATAGCCATAGTCTATAGCGCAGGGAGCTGGGCCGCATGCACGCGTAGGAGCGTAGGCGTACGAAAGAGTCGAGGCTTCACGGATTAAGGCGCGTGCTCCCCGAGTACTTTAGCGACTTGTATAAAAGCCTACGGAGTTGCAGTCTGGACAGACCAGGCTGTATAAGCAGTCGGAGTGTGACCGAGGTGATCGGCGAATGTCTCAGGGACACATGGGCGATATCCGGAGATATAAATAATATTTAAGAAATATTAAAACATGAGTTAGCTTTATTTATGTAGGTCATTGTCGTGTTTAGGCTGACAATGCAAGCCCCCAAGTGTCGTCTTGATCGTCGCGCTCGAGTGGACGATCGGCGATGAAGTTAACCAGTCGGGATCGGTACCCAACTGATTCTCGTCGATGCGGAACTCATTCCCGACTAGATCGTGTCGGGTCCGAGTGGTTGTCGCAGTCGCCAGCGTGTTGAAGTTGTAGATGTGTCGGCGTTGCTCGTGTCGACTGTTCGAGGCAGCCCTACATGCTGAATACGCTCGAGCAGAAATCCTCTCCGACCCGCAGGCCGAGCCAAGCAGGAGGTCGTGGCGTGCATGCGTACAGAAACAGAACGTGGTCAATGCAAATCACGTTAGCTATCCAGGTGTACAGAGACGTATATAGAATGAATAGAATAACCAAACGGAATAGAAAATCAATGCTTCCTATTTTTTAGATGGAATCCGTATGTATCCAGTATCCTCCGGTCGGTCCTTAGCGTGCAGGACTTGGCTCCGAGCCGTCACGCTCGTCAAGGAGTTGCGAAGCTTGCCGTCGAGTCGTCGCAGATGTCGTGCAACGTGCAACCGTGGCTGCCGCAATGCTCTTGCACGTCGACGATGGTGACGTGCCGATCGATCGCCGGAGCTTTAGCGATGTCCTGAAGTTAATGGCCACCGTGGTAGTACATGCTTTCCTGCACGCACAGCAGTTCGACAGCGGTGACCTGAACGACACGGCTGACGGCCTCACCGAGCGTGACAACGCTCGTGCATCTGCTAACGTCGGAGTTGCCGGACAGCACTTGGTCGTCAAGACCAAAACCGTCCGCATGGCGTGTGCATTGAAAATACAAAATCAATCTGTAAGTCGCCATAAAAACCAAATCGATCCAATAGCAGAATTGAGAACGACTCACCCGATTCGTTTAACCGGACGGTAGATCGATGTTGACATCCATCGAGCTCTCCAAAGGATCTCGGCGCCAGCACTACCGGAAATTGGCTCTTTGCCGTGTGCCTAGTAGTTTGCCGTGTGCTTTCTATCGGGCACACGGCAAAGAGCCATTTTGCCGTGTGCCGAGACTAAAACACACGGTAAAGATTTAGCACACGGCAAAGATGAGTTTGCCGTGTGTTTTTAATTTAGCACACGGCAAAGCTATAATTTAACGTGTGCTTTTTTTTTACACACGGCAAAATAATAAAGGGAGAGAAAAAAATGAAAAAAATAGGGCTTTGCCGTGTGCCATGGATCTGGCACACGGCAAATAGCCACTTTGCCGTGTGCCAGATCACGGCACACGGCAAACTCCTCAAACAAAAATTAAAAACCCGCGCGCCCTTATCCTCTCCTCCTCTCCCCTCTCTCTCTCCACCCTTATCCTCTCGTCCTCTTTCTCTCCACCCGCACGCACGGCAGCCGCAGTTTCTCTCCAGCAGGAGGAGGCAGGGGCGCAGAGGCCAGCCGTGGCGCCTCCTCCGTCCGCCGGTGGCCGTTCTCCTCCTCCCACCGCGCCGTGGCCGCCTCCACCGCCGCCGGCCGTCCTTCCCCTCCTCCACGCCGTGGCCATCTCCTCCTCCGCCGCCGTGACCGTCTCCTCCCCCTCCTCCGCCGCCGTGGCCACCTCCTCCTCCGAACTCCGGCGCCGGCCGCCCTCCCCTCCTCCTCCGAGCGAGATCCGGCCGCCGCCTCCTCCGAGCGAGATTCGGCGCCCCTCCTCTCCGTCCGCCACGCCCGTCCTCTCCGTCCCCGGGGCCGCCCTCCCCTCCTCCTCCGAGCTCCGGCGCCGGCCGCCCTCCCCTCCTCCTCTGAGCTCCGGCGCCGGGCGTCCTTCCCTCCTCCTCCGAGCTGCTGGTGGTGGTGGTGGCGTGGTGCGTGGTGGTGGTGGCGGGCCTGGCGGCGACGTGGTGGCGGCGGCGGGCCTGGCGGCGACGTGGTGGCGGCAGTGGTGTTTTTTTTATTTGGTGTGACTTTTTTTTGCCGAGTGCCGGAAATCCACACGGCAAAGAAGCTTTGCCGTGTGCTCGAAAATAGGCCCACGGCAAACGTGGCTTTGCCGGCTCCTATTTGCCGTGAGGCATTTGCCGTGTGTTACACACGGCAAATCCTTTGCCGTGTGCAAACTAGGCTTTGCCGTGTGCTTCTCGCACACGGCAAACACGTTGAGTCCCGTAGTGCAGCCCTCGAGCATGAGGGCCGAAGCACGCCGAGTAGTCGTCCCGGCGCCAGCCCCCGAGCGTGAGGGCCGAAGCACGCCGAGTAGTCGTCTCGGCGCCAGCCCCCGAGCGTGAGGGCCGAAGCACGCCGAGTAGTCGTCCCGGCGCCAGCCCCCGAGCGAGGCGTGCCGAGTAGTCGTCCATACCCTGAAGCCAAAACACAGTGCGACGGTAGTATATGATGCAATGAAATGCAAATCCAAGAAGAAAAGTATTCAACAATGCATGGAAACGATTCCCGCTTCCAGCTTTTTAAGTCTATTAATTTCTCCGGGTAGTTAGCCTGCTACGTTTATGCACCTAATCCCCGATAACCATAGTCCGTAGTGCAGGGAGCTGGGCAGCATGCACGCATAGGAGCGTAGGCGTACGGAAGAGTCGAGGCTTCACAGATTAAGGCGCGTGCTCCCCGAGTACTTTAGCGACTTGTATAAAAGCCTACGGAGTTGCAGTCTGGACAGACCAGGTTGTATACGCAGTCGGAATGTGACCGGGGTGGTCAGCGAAAGTCACGGAGACATCGAGGAGCTGAGGTGTATGAAAGTATACGAAAGCCATAAAATATTTAATTGAAAATCAACTTAGCTTGATTTGTAATCGAGCCGGAGAATCATCTTGTCGTCCTTGTGCCCGTGCGAGCAGCCGCGGGTGAATGGTTCTTGACGAGGCTCATGTCGAGGTCAGGGAAGCCGAGGTGGTCAGCGGCGATGGGCGGTGCGGGCCACAGAGGTTGTGGTACCTGAAGTTGTAATCACGTCCGTCTCGTCGAGGTTTCCTCCAAGCACACCGGGTGTGCACGAGATTCGAGCTTCATATCTGTTGCTTGCCGAACTCTCGTAATCATGTTTTGGAAACAAATACGGAAGAAGCAGTATGTATTAGTCAGCAGCTATCATCAATAGTAGATCGCAATAGATTAATGTAACAAAAAAAGGACACAATTCACTTCCCTGCTTGCCGATGCATGCAGTACGTGCTACGCGATCCAGCTTGCATGCATATCATCTCCCTTGCGCACGTGATGGCCATCGGGACCCCATGGAGCGATCTCTTGTGTCGACTTCGGAAGACGACAGAACCAGGTGCCGGAACAAAGCAGATCAAAAAATCAAGAGGCATCCTCGTCCTTTTGGCCGCGGATGGACCTGCACAAGGACTCGGCCACGCGACGTAGCAGCCGACGGTGATTGATCCGGGGAGACCTAACCGACGTGGAGACTCTGCAGATGGATTGGGGACGGACGGCTGCTCGGGTGCTGCCAGGGAAAATCTGACGCCGCTAGAAGTTGCCGCCGCCGCCACGTAGGTCTTGTCGACGCCGGCGAAGATGAGTTTGCCATCGAGCTTGTAGATTGATCTCGTCGATCAGACCCCTACCTGGCGCGCCAACTGTCAGATTTATGGACCCGGCAGTCCACACAGGGTAGTCTGCGTGGTTGATTTGTTGAGAGACAGATCGAGGATCACAAGTCGATGGTGACACAAGACGCAAGGATTGAACAGGTTCGGGCCGTCAAGATGACGTAATACCCTACGTCCTGTGTTGGATGTGTGTATTGCTGTGTATGAAGTTCCTGAAAGGATCTCCGTAGTTGGGTTCTAGTCTCGAGGTGTAGATTGGCTGTTGTTGATCGTGTTGATCTCCTGTTTTGGAGGGGGGTCTCAAGGCACCTTATATAGTCCGGTTGCCTTGAGTTACAAGTCGGCTAGAGATCGTAACCTACCCGGAATACAAGGATTCGATCCTATAACGATTACAGATATCTTTCCCTAGAATTCCGACTAGTTTATCTTGATCTCCGATCTTCTTGCGAAGCACGCCGTCTCCTTTCATGTTCTGTGCGCTGTCGTACCCAACCCGGCTTGTCCAACTGGTGGGCTTCCTGACTGGTGGGCCATCCAGTCTGACAAGCTGGGTCGATAGCACTCGGATTGGGCCGCCCCTTGCTGGTTGGGCCAATCCGCCTTCTGGGTACCCCGGGGTCTATCCCCGACACACGGGGTCCGACATCATTCAGGGGCTAGCCAGGGTCCCCCTGGATAATTAAGCCGATCGGCAACCGATGTTCTCCCAAGTGTTGGGTAGAGGGAAGGGCAGAACGCAGCAGAGTGAGCTCGGAAATTTTGGTCAGACTGTAGAAGGCCAAAGCGCCCCAGCGGCAGCGGCTCTGATGCTCACCAAATCGCACCACGGCTCGCTCTGTTTGGCTGTAAGCCTTACCTACCGACACGAGGCGAGGGAAAAGCTCAGAAGTCAGCACACATTTAACGAAACTAAAAACAATAAACACAAATTCTGCCGAGCCAGGACCACGTCCTGCTCGGTCCAAAGTTTGTTACAAACCTTCCGGGCATGATAGCCCAGAGCACAACAAACAAAAACCTAAAGGGTCCACGGCCCATATTCTTCTTCTATTTGTGCAGCTAGCACCTGCACTTGGGGAACCACATCGTCCTCGATCGTCGACAACACAGTGTTCGAGTAGCACAGCGCAAAACCTTCGGTGAGGTACTCCAACACGATGCCGTCGTAATGTGAGTGGGCGATGGCAAAGGCGTGCTGCACGCCGATGTACAGTGCGTCCAACGCCAAGCTCCGCGCTCTGGGAGGGATGAGATTACCTGGGTTGACAACGAGCTCAACCTCTCGCCCGACCTCATGCCAATGTCGTCGAGCACGGTGCCAACGGCAACACGCAAGGAGTCGTAGTCGTCGCCTTCCTGCTTGTACGCCGCTTGCAACTGACGCAGGTCGGCCTCGAGCTGGGCTATCTTCGCCACGCTGCAGCGGTCACCAGGGTGCTGCACGAGAACTCGGCCTCCTCCCTGGCCTTCTGCTCGGCGACCAGAGCCATGCGAGCGACCTCGAGGTCCGGCGTCCTATCGTCGGTGAGCTAAAGAGCATCCACGCGGTCAGCCCGCGCCACGACGAGCTCCTGGCGCGCCTGACGCAGGGCCTCGGCGGAATGCTCCATCTCCCCGCGGAGGCGGTCCTGCTCCTCTAGCAGCTGGTGGCGGTCCTCATCCTCGAGTCTGCGTCCGCCCTCCATTCTGTGAGTATGCTCTGCGCCCGCGCCTCTGCCTCCTTGGCATCTCGGTACGCCTCCTGAGCCCCCATATGGGCGTCATCGGCCTCCCGGCGTGCAGTGGTTAATTGCGCCATACGCGCTTCGCGCGCTTGCTTCTCTGCTATGAGCGGGTCCCAGATGCCCTTCTCCCGGTGAAGGAAGAGGGACTTATCCTAGCTACGATCCATCAAGAACTACAAGGAAGCCAGGAGGAATCAGATCTGTCCCCAAATAGTGAGATAAAACGCGGGAATAAGAAATGAGGCTTACCGCGCCGGCGGGGACGACCAGGTTCTGCAGCGTGTCTAGCGCGGCGTTCAGGGCTCCGACCACGGACTCAACCCCGGCCTCGATCCGCTGGTTGTCCTCCTGCTCGGCCACATCAACGAGGGCAAACACGGTGGCCTCCGGGTTCTACTGGTCGACCCACGGAACCCGAGGGCCCCCGAATGTGAATGGGTCCCCTCCAGGTCGTACCACCTTGCGTCCGCCGACAATTTCCACCTCTAGCGACTGAGGCTGGACCAGGGAAGACCCTGGGGCTTCGGACGGCCCCTCTTGGAACGTCAGCCCCCTCTCCAATGCCGCCACCACATCGGCCGAGGAGTGAATCTCCTTCTCGACGCCACGGTCCGGGGATGCAATTAAGGGCACCGCGGCCACTGCGCTTTCCCCAGCCGCCCCACCCGTCCTCTCCAGTGACGGGACTGGGGTCTCGACATGCTGACCATCGGTTCCATCGGTGGGAGAAGGCGGCGGCATCGGAGCGTCTGTGGCCCCGAACCCCAGGGCTGGTGCTTCAGGCTCCACCGCGAGAATGGGTGAAGATGGTGGCACGGCCTCCAAGGCCAGTGGAGTGCCGACTGACCCTCTCTCCTCCACAGTGTTGTCTCCCGCTGCTGGAACCGCAGGGGTTCAATGGGCCACCGTTTCCCGCATGGGCCACTAAGCTAGGTTTACACCCAAGCTCAGGGCGGCAGCGCCACCTAGCGAGCCACGACCTCCTTTGGCGCCAAGGCCAGCGGTTTGACCCGACCCCCGACCCTGCACAGCACGAAGCATAAGAACTCGAGTGACAAAAATGCCGGGCAAAGCAGGGCACCACGAAAAAGGTATCCGGGCGCCTCCAGGCGTGATTTTTTCTGCGGCGGCGCCTCCGCCTCGGAACGTCTCTCGGTGCCCCTAGTCCCTTCCTCCTCCGTGGACCGCGGGTGCTTGCCCTTTCGACATGCGGAGCCCATGCCAGCCGGTCTGGCCCCACCGACAATGAAGTACTCTGGGGCTCGATGCCCGACCCCATCCCCTGAGTGGGCCTAGTGTTGGTGGGCGCACCAGTCAGGTCTAGCACCACCTGCGTGCCCGCCGAGGGGTTGTCTGGCACCGCTTGCGTGCCCGTCAAAGAGTCATCCCCGCGCTCCGCCTCTTCCCAGTCGACGGGGGACTTGCCGTCGCCCACGCCGGCATTCCCCCAGAGTCCTCAGCGACGCCTTCCTCGACATCGGTCTCATAGGACCGCTCGAATCTGGAGGATTCAGAGTTGTCATAGTTGTCATCATCGCCGTCGTCACCGTTGTCGACACGCTCGCTGTCGCCTTCGGCCTACCTACCCTCGTACTCCGCCAGGTTGCGGCGCTCGAGGTCAGCCTTCCTATTCCTCTCCGCCGCATCCATCCTGGCCTTCTTCTTCTTCTCCTCGGCATCTTTCTTCCTCTTGTCGGCCTCCACGCGCTCGTGGTTCTGCGCCCTCCTGGACGCATCCCCGACATCGATGCGCGGGAAGCCCAGTAGTTGAGGAGTCCCTGAAGCCCGAAAGACATGGGGTTAGCAACCGACGAGGGGAAACGAGACGGAAGGGTCAAGTCAACTCACCACGACGGTGGAGTGATTCTCCGGCTGCATGGGCGGGTGCCGCAGGTTCGGGTACACGGCCTCATCCCGGACCATAGTGTCCTGAAGGCGCAAGCGAATCTCATCATCCGCTAGCCGTTCGGGGGACATCACGGTCCCGACGAGGTCCACACCGGGATTCATGTCATGGAGCGCGAGCCGACGTGCCATCAATGGGAGGACCCGCTACGCGTGGTATGCCGCGATCATGCCGGCCCCATTCACCCTGAACCTTTTTAGCTTGCTGACCGCCGCCTGGAGATCAGGGAGCATCTTCTTCTCCTTCACCACAGGGCCCCACACCCACACATCCGAGCGCAAGGAGAAGAGGCACCCGGTGAAGGCTGGGAAAGGGGCTACGGGGTCGCTTCTCAGGTAGAACCAGGCGGAGTGCCACCCCTTGTTCGACGAGGTAAGATGCATAGACATGTAACCCGATGCCCTATCACCACGGAGGTGGATGCTGGCGCCTCCGATGTGGACTGCCTGCTTGTCCTTCTAGTGGTACAAGTTGATGGCGAAGAACCACTTTCAGAGCTCAAAGTGGGGCGGCACTCCGAGGTATCCCTCACACATGGCGACGAATGTCGCGATGTGCTGAATACCGTTGGGGTTGCGATGTTGGAGCTCCAGTCTATAGTGCTCCAAGAGCCCCCGGAAGAAGCTGCTGGGCGGATAGCCCAATCCCCGCTCGTGGAAGGGGATGAAGGAAACGGTGTAACTGGTCGGCGGCGTTGGCCAGTCCTCTTCCCCAGGTGCCAACTACTCCATCGCCTCCGTGCGCGGGCACAGGAGCCCACGCGACATGAGGCGATTCAGGTGAACCTCCGTGACCGATGACCGCATCCAGTGCCCCATTGCAGGATTGTATGGCAGAGCGGCCTCGGCTTTCCAATGGAGAGAGGCAGAAAGGGGGCGACGCGGAAGCTCACGAACGACAATGGAAGCGAGAGGGAAGCGGAGCAACGGAGCGCGCGGGTGGAGAATGCAGAATGAGAGAGAGAGGGGCAGGAAGCATGAGGAGAAGGAGCGGACGCGCCCGTCTTTAAGGAGGCGGTCGTGCGCGGAGAGCGCGCCACACCCGACACGCACGTTTCCTCCCTGCCCCCTCGTTTCTCGCGCCATCAGCACGTCGCTCCACCACGCCGCCCGCAACGGCTCGCTCTCCAATGGTCACAGGGACCCGATAGGTAAGCGGGTAAGGTCAAGGGCGCCCCGATAAGCCCTACACAATTTGGGGGTTCTAAGGCCAGCCCGCGAATGGGTTCGCCGGCCGCTCCTGGGCGGACTCAGAGTGAGGGGCAGAAATGGACGCGCCCGCTAGCGACCAGTACCCTGATGGACGAACACCGAGGGTTGAAAGGATCTTGATGTCGCCTAGAGGGGGTGAATAAGCGAGACCTGAAATTGTCACAACTTAAAACAAATTTATTAGCGACAATCGGATATTCCAAATAACACCTTCAACAATTCAGTAAATGAATTTCCAAAGAGATCATCGGAATATCCGAGAATGTGAATTAATCGCCTAGCACAGCAGATATAGCACGCTGCCACCCAAACCGGTGCCATAGGTTTTGCCTTGGCAGACAACCCCCAAATAGATAGGAAATGCTAGCGAGTTCGGAATCAAAACAAACTTGGAGATGATGATTGAAATGTCTTTCTAAGTTATACCTCCAAGTCCCTGCACTCAAAAACACAAGTACGGCAATTTCGAGCAACTTCTCCAATTAAACAATATATGCATAAGAAGGACCATACCAGCGGGGAGACACAAGATTTGTTTTACCGAAGTTCGGATTCACTGCTTGCACTAGGCAGCCACTAAGGCAAAGTGAATCCTACTCTCCATTGAGGAACTCTTTAGGATACGAGTCTTACAACTCCGCTCCACCGAGTCGGGTCACACCAGACCACTTCCCCACTTCCACTAGTTTGCTTCTTCCCTTTCGGAGGCGAAGCACGACCTGCACAAATTGTCCCGCAGCTCACCACACCTTGGTAGCTCACAGGCAACACCTAGCCGTCTAGGAGCAAAGCTCCAAGAGTAACAAATGCTTCACACAAGCTTGATGTTGTCCAGTAGTGCTCAAGTTGTTTGAGTGCTCTCAATCTTCTCACAATGGCTTCTCTCTCTACCACCCAACTCAATAGATCTTACAAAGTCAAGCAATATCACAAAGAGGGGTTGGGGACAACAAGGATGGCTTTGGCTTAGCAATAAATAGCAGGGAAGCACAACAGCAACCTCAGGAACAGCAGCAAGCCACAGGGAGGTCGTAGAGTATAAATACTCCACTCCTCAAAAACTAGCCATTGGGATCCCAGTGAAAACCGGTGCCACTGGTTCCTAAAACTGGTGCCACCAAGATTCAAACAGAACTAACCATTGGAACGGCTAACACAAAACCAGTGCCACCGGTTTCCCAAAACTAGTGCCACCGGATTTGTCCTTGACAAATCCTACAAATGTGTTCATGAGGGTTTTGTGTCTCTCATCAACTCACATAGGTTCCTTGAGCACTTAGACAATTTCAACACTCCTTGTGGTGCATCCCTCTTGATATTACGGCATACCTATACTCAAGATCAAATGTAAATACAATTAATGCACTTGAGCTTCATCAGTATGAACCATGCCATACTTGATCAATATATCCACTTGAGAGTTGCATCCAACTTTGTCTCTTTGAAACGAGCACTTCAACCTTGAGCTAGTGACTTGAACCTTCATATTTGAATGAATACTTCTAGTTCAACTCACAATTTCCATTTAAGATTAGATGCAATGCATTGCTTCCCTCGGTAAGGCTTAGATTTGATACTTCGAAACACCGCGGATACTAGTCACTTCACCTTAGCAATACGCACATGGTCTCAAGCCATCGCTTAACCAAAGCTTGCTTAGTCCCTCGCTCTAGTCATCTCGATTTGTTCCTTCACCACTAATCCTTACCATAATGAGTTTAGCTTTGCTTTGACATCAACAATGAAATCTGTTGATATTTCTTAGCATCACCACTTAGAGTAGTGATGGTACTAGAGATACTTCATCGTAAATCTAGACGTTACAGATATTCTGCAAGCGCACAGAAGTACGTTGTAGCATTTCACCCGGGAGTATTCCAGAGTATCGTTATTTGTTTATCCATAGGGAAAGCGTTTAGTTAAAAGAGAAGTGTCATTCCAATGCATTTGCTTACAACAACATTAATATACCATAATCTAAACAGGGGTAAATGATATAGAAGTGAATGGGTAATGTGACACACAGAAGTTCATTGCTCATCATTAAGGTAGTCTTAGTTAGTAACAAGTACATTAGTAATGACACGAGCGATGATGAGCTGAGTCTCTCTCGTGTTTATGAATGATTTTGGCAATACCATGTACTATATATGTTGCTACTGCACTTGTTCAACTGTATGCACGTACTGCAGGTCTGCAGTGTTGCGTTGATCAATACTACTGCTGCCACGTCGGATTTTTAACTGACCAATGACACGGAAAGAGAGAAATTAAAAGAGATGATTGCTAAAATGGTACTCATAAAACGTCTTTTCTGTAGCGTTGGACAACGAGAGATGTTTGCTAATGGTGGTACTCATAAAACGTCTATTCAGATCGATAACCTGTGGCACCGGCACTAATGCTATGACATGGTGGTACTCATAAAACGTCTATTCAGATCGATAATCTGTGGCACCGGCACTAATGCCATGACAGAGGCCTCCTCGGGGCGTTGTGGCCTAGCATGTACTTGAACCATGTCTCTTACTTAATATAAAGATACGCAGTCCTTATGCGTATTTGAGAAAAAAAAGATCGATAATCTGTAGCGTTGGACAACGATAGATGCTGGAGGCACATCAGTCATCGCTGAGTTGCTCCGCACAAAAATTACTTCTTAGAATCTTAGTTGTAAAAAGAGCGGAATGACAGTAGAATATATAGAATGGGCTAGCTGCTGATGAAAAGGGGAAAAAAATACTTAAGTGGACACTCCTAAAAGTAGTATGCACTCACCTCACATCTGAAAAAAATGTAGAACGTTAGCCATGAAATAAAACTGAAATGCAAGTTGATCGAAGAACAAAAGAGAACAAAATAAAAGCTCAAATGATCGCTAGCTCTTACTACTTTTGTGCTAGGTTGCTGACCAGTAGCCGGCCTCGATCAGTTCGTTTTTTTCTTCCAACAGAAAGAAACACGTCGTAAATAGGCTAAATTAGATACAGTTCTTCACTTTTCAGACAGAACCAACTGGTGTTCAGTAGTAAGGTGCGTTTGGGAGGGCTCCCGCGAGAGCGAAGCCTTTTTTTTGGCTCCACCGGCTCCGCTTGCTGCCCAGTGCGGCAGTGCCCAAGCAAAACGGTTCCGGCTCTCTTAATCGTGAGGGCGGAGCCGCTCCGCCGACGCGGCCGTTTGGTGCGGCTCCGGCTCCTCCGACGCGCGGAGCGGGAGCCGGAGCGCTCCCAAACGAACCCGTAGTATAAGTTAGCACCTTTTGATTTGGCGGGCGCATGCAGCGGTTCAAAAGGTGCCTTGCACAATGTTTTCATGAATTGTTTGAGCAAGCATATATGAGCGAGGTGCAGCTGCAATTCAGCATCCAACTCCATGATATCCGCATACAGAAGCAGCAGACATGGCTGACATGCATACCACCATGTCTCCTTTTGCCGGACGGATTTCAGACTTGATCAGAGGAGCCCTACCAGATTTCGCCAACCTGGGATTTCTATGATTCACCGGCTGTTTCGTCGCCGCCGTTCCTACATAAACGTTTGCAGTTAATTTCCACACCACATATATATTT